>CM060949.1:196154637-196232786 GCA_030765055.1 Mantis religiosa | reverse complement strand
ATTATTAATATTATTATTATTATTATTATTATTATTATTATTATTAATATTATTATTATTAATATTATTATTATTAATATTATTATTATTATTATTATTATTATTATTATTATTATTATTATTATTATTATTATTATTATTATTATTATTATTATTATTAATAATATATTATTATTATTATTATTATTATTATTATTATTATTATTATTATTATTATTATTATTATTATTATTATTATTATTATTATTATTATTATTATTATTATTATTATTATTATTATTATTATTATTATTATTATTATTATTATTATTATTATTATTATTATTATTATTATTATTATTAATATTATTATTATTATTAATATTATTATTAATATTAATATTATTATTATTATTATTATTATTATTATTATTATTATTATTATTATTATTATTAATAATATTATTATTATTATTATTATTATTATTATTATTATTATTATTATTATTATTATTATTATTATTATTATTATTATTATTATTATTATTATTATTATTATTATTATTATTATTATTATTATTATTATTATTATTATTATTATTATTATTATTATTATTATTATTATTATTATTATTATTATTATTATTATTATTATTATTATTATTATTATTATTATTATTATTATTATTATTATTATTATTATTATTATTATTATTATTATTATTATTATTATTATTATTATTATTATTATTATTAATTATTATTATTATTATCTAAATGTCCTCTCATACCATTAAGTGCTGTCAGAGTATTCTTGTTCCACTAAACCCTTATGCGGGTCGAGGAACTGAATCCCTGGATTAGTGAAAAAGAATAAATTATGGGTGATCAACCCGATGTCTGGTGTGAGTGAGGGAAGTGGTTGACGAATGAGGGCGAGATGAAATCATAGGAAAGAGGTTGAAGGAATTGATGGAATTCTGGCGGAGGAAACCGGATTACCTGGAGAAAACTCGCCCCAGCACCGTGTTTTTCACCACAAATCTCACTTGACCGCCTCGGTAGCGTAGATGGTAGCGTGCCTGCCTTACGTTGAAGAGGTCCCGAGTTCGAATCTCTGTCAGGGTGTGTTACCTGGATAAGGTTTTTACGAGGTTTTCCCTTATGCTTAAAGGCGAAAGCCGGGTAGCTCTAAGCTCCATGGCCCCTGGACGCACTTTCTGAGCATCATTTCACCCATTTCATTCACCGTCAGATATGACTTAAGGTTGCAGGACGTAAAACTACAACAGTAACAAAAAAATCCTTAACCCTTTTTAACTCTCTAAAAATATTTCCTGCTTTATTGGGAAATGTTTTCAAAGGGTTTGCTTACTAAAAACGGTCTAACAATTTTAATTAAAATGCAATATGTTTAGGATATTTTAACCCTATTCCACCTAAAAATAAAAAATTAGGTTTTGACGCCTAAAATAATCTAAATAGCTGTTTTCCCTTTTTGAAATGAATAGTGTTATTTTCCGATTTTCAAAGTTAATTTGGAAGGTCATATTGGAAGGCAAATGCATAACGCAAGTGAAATTCACTCTTAAATAACATTCATCTCAATAAGGAAATGATGTACGGGTAAATCAGTCTGACCGAGCTTCGAATTCTGCTCGTTTCCTATGTCGAGCACTTAAAGGACATTAAGAACGTCGTCAATGCATTAGATGAAACAGAAACTTCCTCCATTGTCAAGGCACTTGAATGCCACACTCTTGCAGTTTCCCTTGCTCACATTAACACGCATTTTGGCTTTATACCTACAACTATTCTCCGGTTGTAAAGTACAACTTTGCCATTCAAAGATGCTCTATTATGTGTTTCAAATGGGAAGGTGTTTGTCCTGAGCGCTACTAGGTGAGCAACCAATCGGAGTCCTGCGGTGTTGTCGTATTACATTCCCGCTAAGTTGTGTGTGACGAGCGCCAAACTAATCAATCTCTAATAAATACTATTCGCGCTAAGACAAAACTTCAGGTTTTGCCCAAAACTGATCCAGGTGGAAAGTAGAGAGTAATGTATTTAACATAACCATGAAAACCCCATATTTTTAGCTCAAATAGTTTTCCTAATACGAATAAATAAAGTAGATACCATTATATTATAACAATGCATTGCGACGTAAACACTGTAATGAACATCATTATTGGTTGGCATGTATGCGTGAACGTATATTTGAAATTACTCAGAACTGAAACGTAAACATTTGACATGACGTGATAAAAGAAATATGTACTTGGAATAAGCCAAGGAGTTTGTTAAATTCGATGAGAGAAACAATACACTTCTTGCTAGTCTGGCAGAACGTGTCTGGTCACATTATATCTTTGTTTATGAATGGTTCGTAATCTCTATTTACTCTAGAGAGTTTAAAGCAGCATTATTCATTACTCTTCCATGAAAAAGTGTATCAGCTGGATCAATGAGACGCGATCCACCTTCCCCCCCCTTACTACTGCTAGAACAATCCAATTGAGTTAATGTGGTCTCAAATTATGTTGCAAACAGAAATAATATTTTTAAACTGACTGACGTTGAACGACTTATTCACGAAGAAATTGAGAAGGAACACAACAAGACTAAGAAAACTGAGTGAGACATGAGATAAACTACAAGAAGATGACTTTTGGAAAGAAATGGCACGTAACGAGATTTTGGAACCTATCATCATAAATCTGCAGTACTCAGACGTTGAAGACAATGGCAATGACGAATTATCTCTTAACGTAAGTAACATTCACAGCTATACGGATGTACCGCTTGTATTTTCATTGGATTAGAAAAATAAGTAATTCATAAACTGCAATTAATTTTAAACTAAATGTTTAAACAATTTGCGTAATATACGAATATTCATGTTGCAATTGTGATTCCAACAATTGCTTTGCTATAAAACTTTGGAAAATTCAGTTTGCGTTCCCTTACGTCTAGCGCCAGAACACTCGCAAGTGTGCGACAGAGAGGGAAATATAAAAAGAGTGGGGATAACGAGGTGGCAACGATGAAGGCTCTAACGCATCTGATTCGCTACAAACGAGAACTCATCCCGTTTGAAACACATAATAGATGTCGTTAAGAATATTTCGAGAAAACAAATACCCGGAACAACAGGAGGTGGATGTTCTTTGAAGCTGTAGAAGTTTATTCAACGAAATCCTGGTTTTGAAGACACGGAAATATAAACCCAGTATTGCAGGGAAAAAAGTACACAGGAAAGCTACCCCTAGAACCTGCTGCACTGGCATCAATGACGTCATTTTCTGTTGAAAGAATGTTTCTTCATATAAGAATGTGTTGCGTGACAATAGGAAATCGTTTACCCCAGAATATTTGAGTATGTGTGTAACTCTCTACTAACTACAATGCCAAAAATTAACATAGAAAGAAAACAGTAAAATCTATGTTATCCGTTCTTTGATGAACATCTTTAAGAATGTATACTTTTGTATAATAATTGCTTGAATAAGTCTTACAAATAAGTGGCAGAAAAATAAAATTATCCGTACATGTACTCTTAAATAAAAATACATTAAAATACTATTTTAGTCAATAAAACCAAGAAACTATTTTAAACAGAGGAATATTCTACACTACCGATAATAGGCGTGTTGACGGGACAGGAAACATCTATGTACCAGAGCTAGGAAGTTCGTTCCACCCGCCCTTCCCTATACAGGTTGCGACCGAGCTTTCTCCCGGCATCCAGAGAAGTCATAGATAAGAGCCTACGGCGGAGAGGCATTGAAACTGCCCAGAGAATAAAAATGTCCTATGAGATTCGTAAATGCACATTTATTTAGATCGTTGTGTACAACATACAAATTCTTATATAGTACACGCGGGCTTGTCTCTGGCTGATTTCATTATTTAAATAGGCACTTTGTGGCAACACCCAAGCAATTATAATGTGGATTGTAACATTCCCTGATCGAATGTAAAATAATATCCAAATAAAATTAATTTCTTAAATATCTGAAGAGTCTTACTAGACAAAATACAAAAGCAGGAATTTTACTACATATTTACTCATCTGCGGTCGTATTACTAAAAGCAATAATTTACCTCTGAAGCCTTTCAAATGAAAAGCTCACTCTACATCCCGCCAAACAAGATTTATCCTGCGAAAATATTCCTTCAATCTCACATGATGTGATCGGGGCATATATGAAATATTTTATCAGTTCCCTAACAGTATCATATCTTTTGTTGAGATCCAAAAGTGCATCTTGTATGTGATAAATTGCACTGAACCCTGCATTCTTTCCATTTACACTTTTCATTTTCATCTTTATTTCAGGTAGAATGCTCGAGGTTTGGTAAATCCATTTTGACAGTTCTACATGCCGCTCAGATTCAGTCAGCTCCATACCTCTGGACTGTAATAGTGTGGCAGTTGCGGGTAACTCTTTGAGCAACTGTGCAATCAATAATATATTTCTACGAAACTGTTCGTTACTAGACGTTTGGCAGTTTGTATGCTAGAACTGCCATCGGTTTCTAATTTGCTAATTTGTTACAATGTTCGGCATAATAGATTACAGCCTCTAGCCAAGTTACCCATCTGATGACAACTGACCGTGGTGGTAGCTATATGTCTGGTGCTAACTCCCTTAAATTTGCAATCCTGTAAGATGCTTTCAAAAATATCTTTTTCATTTGAGCTACAAAGCTGTCTACACCTGCATAACTATATTTGATTGATTTGGCCACTCGGTGTAAAGCATGTGCTAAACATATAATATGTATTAGTTTAGGATACAAGTTACAGTAATGAGTTGCATTCTACGATGAACCTTGCCCTTGCTAGTAGCGCTGCGTGGTATAGCTAACCCTGGTCGCTCTTACACTGCTCAAGGAAATCGGTACGAACTTCCTAGCCCTGCAGGTACATACAACGGGAATGTTCAAAGAAGACCCAATATGTAGGTTATGTAAAGAAACAGCCTCACATATACTCTTCGAATGAGAAGCTTAGGGTAGGAAAACGTTTGAATTACTGGTCTTAATAAACCCAGACGATGATCTTCCTAAAATTAATTTAGTTAGTAGCGTATTGTGGCTCATTAGAGAGCTAGTTAACTAAAACTGTAAACTGAGGAGATAATACAATAAAACTTTAGACTTCAGTGTTACGGGCATAAAATATGGCTCCTCCTTTATAAGTCAAGTTATGCTAAGGAGTTTTACACCTGAAAAGTTCCATCGCCTCCGTCGTGTTTGAACCCGAACCGGGAACCAGAGGTTAGCGTGTTATCCCTAGACTACAGAGGACGACACAGGCATATAAAATCATCTTTCTTCTCCCAATATATACTTAAAACCCCATACAAATTTTAATACATTGTCCCAAAAGTTTAGAATTGTGAATTTTTATTAGCTATAAAAATACTTTAAGTCGAAAAACGTTGAACAAATGCAGTAGAGAATCGATGAAGTAATGGATTATGTATTGCGTGTTTCAAATGAGAAGAGTTCTCACCTGTAGCGAATCAGATGCTTTAGAGCCTTCAGCGTTATCACCTCGTTACGCCCACTCTTTTTATACTTCCCTCTCTCTCACTTGCGAGTCTTCTTGGCGCTAAGCATAAGGGAACGCAAACTGAATTTTTCAAAGTTTTATGGTAATGGAGTTGTTGAAATCACAATTACAACGTGGATATTGGTATATTATGCACATGTTTTAAGTGTATAATTTAAAAATATAGTTTATGAATTACTTATTTTTCTATTCCAACGAAAATGCCAGCGGTGCATCCGTATAGCTGTGACTGTTACGTTAAGAGATAATTCGTCACTGTCATTGTCTTCATCGTCTGAGTATTGCAAATTTATGATGATAGGTTCAAAAATCGCATAACGTGCTATTTGTTTCCAAAAGTGGTGTTCTTGCAGTTTATCTGATGTCTCACGCAGTTTTCACACAATTTCTTGTGAATAAGTGGTTCAATTTCAGTCAGTTCAAAAGTATCATTTTTGTTTGCAACATAATTTGAGTCCACATTTACTCAATTGGATTTTTCTGGCAGTGGTAAGGGAGAAGGTGGTTTATAATACCTCGTGTCTCATTATTATTGCAAGCTGATCCAGTTGATACACTTTCCCTGCTTTTTAATCTGAAGAACAACTGAATAATGCTGTTTTGAACTCTCTAGAGTAAATAGAGGTTACGAAACCATTCATAAAAAAAGATATAATGTGACCAGACACGTTCTGCTAGGCCAGTAGGAAGTGTATTGTTCCCTCTCGTTCGAATTTAACAAACACCTTGGCTTATTCAAAGAAATTCTTTTATCACGTCATGTCAAACCTTTATGTTTCAGTTCTGAGTAACTACAAATATACCTATACGCATACCTGCCAACCAGTAATGCTATTCGTGACAACGTGATGCATTGTTATAATAGTACTGTATTTGTATTAGAAAAAACTATTTGAGCTAAAATATGGTTTTTTATGGTTATGTTAAATACATTACTCTCTCCTTCCACATGGATAAGTATTTGCAAAATCTGAACTTTTTTCTTAGGGCGGATAGTATTTATTAGAGATTGATTAGTTTGACGCTCGTCACACAGCACTTAGGGGAAATGCAGTACGACAACACCGCAGGACTCCGATTGGTTGCTCACCGACTAGCGCTCAAGGACAAACATCATCCCATTTGAAACAGACAATAGTTGCTGCATTACATGTGATACGAAATGTTAGGTGAATATTCTGACTCATGCAAACCTGTCCAAACTGCCAGATGGTGGCTCAGACCAATGAAATCCGCGAGAAACCCCAGTGAGTAGAGGGGATTTATAATATTAATATAGATGTAAAAAGCAGCGCTCACAAACCCCTACATCACCTCCCAAATGGCGACATTTATAGCTATTACCCCTCGGGCAGTGAGTGACCTACTTAGTAAAACAGTTCTTCTAATTAGGCAGATTACTTCCTCTGACAATACAACAGCTGTTCCCAAGTAACGACCTTCAAGATGTATACCCTGAGGATATCCTGCAGGTGAAACATCACACATTCAGGCCTTCTTCCTAGAGGAACACGCACGTGCGTGCTCGGGGTTTCTTAACCACCAGATGTACATATATAACAAGTTCAAATGTTTATTTTAAATGATAATCGCTTTGGATTGCAAATATATAATTGTGTAATGGACCTAATCGGCAGCATATTCTAAAACATAGCAATTCTATACATTATTATTCACAAATAACCGCGAACTTTACTGAGATTTCTACTTTCCTAGCAAAAACACAAGAACTTACAAACCCAAACTATATTTCTATAAAGTTTACAGTTAAATGTAGGTACAAAATTGTTCAAATTGGCAGTAGGTCTCCCTTTTTTAACTAACCCTAACTTATCAGGTGACTGTAAGGTACATTCATAATTTGAATATTTGAATATTTGTACCTTGACACTTTAGCGCCTCACCTAGTCTGCTACAAGAACTAAGTCCGCTATTTAGTTTAATAGACGCTTCTTCGTGGTTTTGTCTCTTAGTTCGTAGCTTGTTGTTGATTCTTCTCTCATTTAAATGATGTTTTAATTATAGATAACTGTTAATCCTACACGAGGTGTGATAATACGAGGGCTGTTCAATAAAGAATGATCTCAATTTCTTTTTGACAACGTACCTTTACTCATCCTCATAATTTTGATGGTCCTTCTCAGAATAGTCTCCCCTGAATGCGATGCACTTGTCCCAGCGTTTCTGCCAGACTTCAAAGACACGCTGGAAACCATTTTTGAGAGATCCTTCAAAATAACCTCCGCAGCCTTCTCTACTGCTTCTGGTGATGGATAATGCCTCCGACGAAGGCGTTTCTTCAAGTTAGGGAATAGAAAAAAGTCACATGGGGCAAAATCCGACCTATAGGGAGGGTGAGGGATGCACTTCACGTTGATTTTTGCGAGATATTCAGCAACAACATTGACAATATGCGGCTGCGCATTATCGTGGTGCAGCAACCAGCCTGTTTCACGGAAATGTGGTCTTTTGCGCCTGATATGGACTTGCAATGTTTTCAGGACATCCATGTAGTATTGGTCAGTTACTGATGTGTGTGCAGGAACAACATGCTGATAAACCATTCCATGAATATCAAAGAATGGGATGACCATAATTTTCCCAGCAGAAGCAACCACTTTTGCTTTTTTGGGGGTTGGTGATGAAGGAGATTTCCACACTGAGCTTTGCTGTTTGCCCTCAGGTTCAAAATGATGCAGCCAAGTTCCGGTAGCAGTGATTACGTTTGAAAGAAACTCCGTATCTTCCTCTAACATCAACTTTAACTGCATGTTAACTCCATTGCAGCGGTAGGAGATACTGAACATGTCTCAACTTTTCTGGTTCTCACAGTCGGGAACCAGGAGTACCAACAATGAAACTACTACGGCGTGTTTGTTTCACATTAAGCTAACAGAATATAAAAAGATTGAATTTAAGTGCGGAAAATTATAACCGTAAAAAATTATGATCATTCTTTATTGAACAGCCCTCGTAAAATAATAGGAATTTAGTTTTTCTTGAAGTAATTGTACGAGGGCTGTTCAACAAAGACTGAAACAGATTTTTTTCACGGATGTTTATTACTGCATTTCAATGTTTACATTATCTTTTTCAAAGTAGTCCCCTCCTACTTCAATGCACATTTTATAGCGTCTCTGCCAGTACTTGAACACGTGCTGCAGCCCATTCTTTGTCAGGTCCTTGAGAAACGCCTCACTTTTCTTGAGCACTGCTTCAGAGTTCTCAAATCGAATACCCCAAGCTTTGCCTGTAGCGATGGGAATAAAAAAAAAGTCACAGGCTGCAAGATCGGGGCTATAAGGTGGACGTGGTACACAGGTAATGTTGAATCGAACCAGAAACTGCATGACTTGATTTGCGGCGTGAGGCCGTGCATTGCCATGATGAAGTCGCCACCCAGTCCGAGAAAGCTCTGGTCGTTTCTTTGCAATGTGCTTCCTCAGTGTAGCCAATACTGACTTGTAGTATGCTGCTGTAACACTAGAGGGAGGAGGAACTGCATACTGGTAAATCATTTCATTACAGTCAGAAAATGTGATCACCATCACATTCTCTGCAGATGGAACAACTTTTGCCTTTTTGGTGTTGGAGAACCGGGCGATTTCCACACTGTGCTGGCTTGTTTTCCTTCAGGATCATAATGATGCAGCCATTAGTCATCACAGGTGATAATCGATTTAAAAAATGCATCCCCTCCATCAACAAAAGGTATGCAGAACATCACGGCTTGTCTCCATTCGCACATACTTTTGTTTGGGAGTCAACTGACGTGCCACCGAACGAGCACAAACTCGGGTCATATAGAGATGGTCGTGCATAATTGTAAACACACTGCCATATGAAATTCTCAACACTTCACAGAGGTTACGTAATGTTATAGGCCGATCCTCTCAGACAGCTGTGTTGATGACTTCTGTCACAGCAGAAGCCGAAACACCAGGCCCACCTTGCTTAACACTGATAAGTCGGCCTTCTTTGATGTCCTTGAACCACCTAAACACTGTGCATAGATGCATAGTGCATCTTTACTGTACGCTTGCTTAAGCTTTTCGTAAGTTCATGTGGCTGTATGGCTTAAACAAAAACAGAATTTGATTGCGCTGCACTGCTCCTCTCACGTCACCTGCACTCTCTGGTAGGCGAAATGCACGAAGGGTGTACAAAATAGATCATTCTACCAACCTACCAGTACGAGAGTGCTACCGCTTTCAACATTATATATAAAAACCCGGGCTTTTCTTGTATTTATGTTACAGATACGAAACTATCACAGAAGCTACAGGAAAAAATCTGTCTCAGCCTCTGTTGATCATCCTTCGTATTTATTCATCAACATAAGATTTTTTTCCTTAAGAGTAGTCCCCCTCACATATAACACACTTCAAGCAGCACTTTTTCTAATCTTGGAAGCACTTCTGGAACTCTGTTTTCCTTGTGGTGTTTAACTTCTTCAGCAGCTGTTTTCATCTCATTAGTGGATGTAAACGATGTCCTTTCATGGTTTTGCTTAGTCTCGGCACTAGAAGTCGCAAGGATCCTTGTCCGGCGACCATGGTGGCTGATACAACATAATGGTTTTGTTTTTTTGTCAAAAAAAAAATTACGAACAAGCATTGAGATGTGAGCAGGGGCATTATCGTTGTGTAATTTTCACAAATGGTTTTGCCGTAATTCTCATCTACTCCTCTGATGGTAACTAAGCGATTTGTCCAAAACCATTTTCTTTATTTCTTCCACAATGGCGTCAGTAATTGATGTGCAAGGGCATACAGAGCGGTCGTCGACTTCTCGACACTCTTTGAAACGTTTCCACTACTCGTAAACTTTTATCTTACTCCTAGTAGATTCGCCAAAGCCACATTCAACGTTTGAAATGCGATTCTGCGCTTTATTCCATTTTTCAAGCAAAATTTAATGCAAACTATGTAATAATTCACTGAGCACTCGAAAACAGGTACTGTCCTCCACAGGAGAGATAGTCTCCGAGGCCTGACGTGCAGGGGGTTGGCGAAGGTTCCCACACTCTCCTTGGTTGATGACACCCCATGTTAGTACAGTTACAGACCATTCAAAAACATTCTGACGGCTTCTACTTTTGTGAACGAATCTTCTGGGTTTTAGTGTACAGAGTGAATAGGGCACATGCTTAGTAACGGTTCTGCTACTTGTGTAGCAGGCGTTCTCTGCCACACACATTTCCTGTCCTTGTCTCACTGTGTAAGACAGCACATTCCTCTCAGATACCTTCTTTGCGTTGCTGGACAGTATAACCCGTTTACTGACAATAATAAACTAAAAATCAAAGGCAGCTGAAAATGTAAATATACATCAGGAATATGTGCACCGGCAAGATAAAAAGAAGAAGAAAGGAAGAGTTTTGAAAATCAAATGAATAAAGACTACGCAATTAAAACTTTCCTGTTACTTTTTGATCGCATTTCTTACATGGAGATGACGCCATAGTCAAATTTAGCTTTACTTGACAGTAGGTCTAGGAAGGTGTACTCAGTCTTCAGAAATTATCCTTACAATCGCTTATTCCTTTGTTTTATTGCACTACATTTTCAGAAATTGTATTATTACATACCTCAAAGTAAATACAATGATATAGGACCGAGCGAGATGGCTCAGGCGGTGTCGTCTGTGCCCTGGGTTCAATTCCCGTGGCCGACCTACCTGACCCATGGGTTTTTTCAGGGGTTTTCTCGGGTCGCTAGGCGAATGCTGGATAGGTTAATTACATCCCCCAAATTTCCTGTTCCTTCATTTCATCTCCATTATCATTTCACATCATCTCTCACCTGGTGGTCTCTTTCAGGGTGGAAGTGTCGGCGAGAGTCTCGGTGGTGCATGGCAGAATGATATGCTCTGAGAAAAACTAATTACTCCTCCGCTCCTCCGCTGGGATCATTTCGTCACCGCCAGCCAGGGACCTTTGGGGCTCGGCTGCAGGGCTCGTCGCCCTCCCGCTGTAGGGGAGCGAGTTCATTGTCCTGGCCTTTCCGGGGAAGTCTCTATCCAAGTAAACTTTAGTGACCCTGCCCTCTGTACTGTTGTGGCTCCTTGGTTTAGCCGGCCTCTGTCTCCTTCGCCTCAGCCTTCCACCCGGGGGTGCCCCCACTTGGGGGCATAGGCACAATGGACCCAGCATGGTGGCCTACGTACTGAATCCTCCCAATTGTATAGGAGAATGCAGTAGAATTTAAGAAGTGGTCACTGTATGATGGCTTAAAATTTCATTCTCCTTGAATGGCTAGGAGGAAAACTGAATGACTTGCTCTTTAAAAGAAATACGAATATTTCAAATGCAAATCAGTAACTTGGAATATGTGTAAAATACTTAACTAAAAATTGCATTTGACTTAATCTGTGTGTTTTATTGTGTAGGAGCATTTTGTATATCTCTTACGGTTTGTCAGTTGTACAAAATGAAGAGAACCTTAGGGGCTGTTTCTATAAAATTCATTACACATCCAAAGGGCGTCCAGAAAGTAAATTCTGTTTCAAATTATTTCCGCTGCAGCGCTGCGATCGTAGTTCCGCACATGCGTGGTAGATGCTCTGTATCAAGGAGAAGAAACGTGCGCCATTGTGAGATCGCTGTCAGCCACGTACGCTTTGTTGTGCTTGTTTACAAAGTCGGTGTTGATTGAAAATCCCGCCGCTTGTGAAATCAGATCTGTGATTCGTTTTCTGAATGCTAGGAAAATGAAACCAATTGAAATTTATCGGCTGTCAAAAGGTGTTGTGTTTCTCCACGACAACGCACGACGACACACTGCAAATGCGACAAAAAACATCCTACGGGGATTTGGCTGAGACGTGTTTGACCACCCCCCATTGAGCCCTGACCTTGCTCCTAGCGACTTTCATCTGTTTTTGCATTTCGAATCTTTCCTTGGTGGTCAACACTTCAACAATGACGAAGAGCTGAAAGAAAATGTTTCCAACTGGTTGAAGACACAGGCGGCACACTTCTATGAAGAAGGTATACAAAAACTTGTGCCACGCTATGACAAATGCCTGCAAAATTTCGGCAGTTATTTGGAAAGGTAGTTTAAGTGTTGCAGAATTTTGTGCAATAAATATTTTTTCTGTATCTATACACAATTAAAGGTTATTACCAAACAGAACTTACTTTCTGGACGTACCTCATATTTCAATTTTTATGAAAATTTTGATCAAACCTGTTAAGAACCATTTTTCAGATTAGAATGTTTCGAAAAGATGAAGGGTGTCTGGAAAATTATGAGCGGGAATACCTAGTTTGTTATGTAATCTACTCTTCGTTTTTGATAATATTCTTTACAGTTCTAAATACACAAATTTTCTCGATTCAGAGGAGCTCAGAACGAGCACTTCCGGTAAAATTTAACTATCGAACTTTTACAATTTTGTAAAATTTTAAAAGCATCTACATCTAGGTGCAGGAGGGAAATAATTAAACTGTATTACGTCTGATTAAATTCCCACAATATCAAGTGGAGCGAGTTCAGTCGATAATCGAACAGGCACGCCGCAATACACTGTGGGTTTTTGTAACAAAATGGCCACATCGACCTACAATAACTGTTTTCTTTCGTGACTTGGGAATTCATTTATATCTGACGTAAAATGTAAACATTGAGAGTATAAAGAGCAAACAATGTTCTTGTTTATAAACCTTATTAAGTTTAATATTACATCATGGAACTGACGAAAACTATACATTTTGATCCAACACGCGAAGTTAATTTACGTCCTGCTACGTATGGCAAGTGGGGGAACTTTATTTCAGACAAAAATTAAATTTCGAGAGGCCTGTGAGGCTCCTGAACTCAGAAAAATGGTTTTAAAAACGCATTACTGAAAAATCGAAAAGTCCCAAAGTCGACTTAATATTAAGTTTTGCATTTAAGGGGCGTCAAAGAGCCTCTCTCGCCAGTGTTAAAATCGCATTTCTTCGGCACGATTAGTTCGAGTTCTACTGCACACAATTTCAAATGTTTACTTTTTTATACAACAATTCTACATTTTTTAATTTATATCCTCCACATATCAGACGATGAACGAAATGTTCCCCAAATGAGCCCAGTGTACATAGACCTTGGAGTTACGCGATGTTCATCTTCGAGGATAAGGGAGAACCCAACCTACCCGAGTTTTCCCGGGTCCCTAGGCGAATGCTGGGTGGGTTAATTACATGCCCCAAATTTCCTGTCCCTCCATTTCATCTCCATTAACATTTCACATCATCTCTCATCTGGTGGTCTCTTTCAGGGTAGAAGTGTCGGTGGGTGTCTCGGCGGTGCATGGCAGGATGATATGCTCTGAGGGAAACTACTTCCTCCTTCGGTAGGTCGGTTGCCGGCCTCAGCTCCTCTGCTGGGAACATTTCGGGACCGCCAGCCAGGGACCTTTGGGGCTCGGATCGCCAGCCAGGGAGCTTTGGGTCTCGGATCGCCAGCCAGGAACCTTTAGGGCTCGGATCGCCAGCCAGGAACCTTTAGGGCTCGGATCGCCAGCCAGGGAGCTTTGGGTCTCGGATCGCCAGCCAGGAACCTTTGGGGCTCGGATCGCCAGCCAGGAACCTTTAGGGCTCGGATCGCCAGCCAGGAACCTTTGGGGCTCGGATCGCCAGCCAGGAACCTTTGGGGCTCTGATCGTCAGCCAGGGAGCTTTGGGGCTCGGATCGCCAGCCAGGGACCTTTGGGGCTCGGCTGTTGGGCTCGTTGCCGTCCCGCTGTGGACGAGCGAGTTCGTTGTCCAGGCCTGTCGAGGGACGTCTCTATCCAAGTAAAGTCTGTTTAGTTAACTGGTGTGCACGTCGGTCGCTGCCATTGACGAACCCTCATTATCGTTTTACAACCCCCTACCCTCCTTCTCCCTTTCTCGATACGTTATGGGTATCGTACGAGGTTTCGTCTAAATAAAATATCTTATGTCCATTACTGCAAAACTTCCTTAGTTTTGACAAATATATATCGCCAAGCTACAATTCTTCTGGTTTCCATAATAACCCTTACCTTGTTCAAAGTGCGGTATTTGAAACCCAGCTCCTTTAGGAGACAGCGCAAAGTGCAGTGTCCATAAGGAAAATCACAAATGTGCAACCAATTCGTCTAAGGTGGGCGCTCTCCATTTTGCATAGAATCTATAAATTTCTCGACGAATTAAATCGCTTATGAAATTATCCACTTTAGAGAAACGCTTCCTTTTGTTTTCACACTTGATCGGTGTCTTTGGTATTCCTTTCGTAACAATATTTCTTACTGTATTTCTGTGAATACCCAGAATTTATCATCATTGCACGACCCCTTACCAAGATTATTTGTCAGCACATATTTATGTGTGTTCAAAACAAGCGCTTGAATTTGCTTAGAAACAGTTCCCGTTATAACTTTGTTTTTTGAGGCTTTTCCAGTAATATATTTCGGCCAAGTTATTCACACTATTGTCATCACTTTGATTATTTTCACGTGATTGAAATTTATCTACTACTTTATTTGCATTTACCACTGCATTTCTATCCCACGGTCCCCACATCGTGAAACACAACGAATTGCTGCAGGTAATGAAACAGATCAACTGGAAGTTGGAACTTTGGCAACTGAGACTCCACGTGGAGTAGACATGCGACTGTCTCTTCGAGAAAATCAGGGTTGCTATTGGTCCTCAACGACAGTGTTCCATTTCTGAAGTGTGGAGATAGATTTATGACGGTCATTAGTGGGCGGGAGGATCAAGTTCCTTTGACTCCGAACTGCACACGCGTTAACTAAACAGACTTTAACCTGTAGAGACCCTGCCCTCTGTACTGTCGTGGCTCCTTGGGACGGCCACCCTGTCTCCGCCTCATCCTTCCTCCCGGGGGTGCCCCCAATTTGGGGTGTAGAAACAATGGGCCCAGCATGATGGCCTACGTACCGAATCCCCTCCGTAATGGAATCCCAATTCCTATCCCCAATGGTGTTTTTGAGAAACTAACAATTTTCGAAATATTTTCCACATATAGGTTAGTTTGTGTAGGGAAAAATTTCATGAAAATGTTCTGTTGCATGCCTGTATATTATCGCATTCAAGTTTGGTACCCGGTTGGGATTCTTCTGTCAGTGAGTGAGTGAGTGTGTGGTGTTTTTGGGCCCGTCTACAACAAGGCCATTTGGGCCCGTCTTCTGTCAGTTTCTTGTTAATGAAGATATAGCATAATTCCACATTTACATATTTTAAGAAGCGAATCGCTATGTGATGGCTTTAAAATTAAAGACCATTTGCATATCCGAAAGGAAAAGAAAAGAATAGCTAAATACTACAGGAAATACTTATGTAGAGAAATATTTGAACATTCAGACTTATAACAAGGAATATTTCGAAAATGCCTATCTACACTATAAATACATTTGACTTTAAAGAAATTTGGGTGTTTTTTTTTTTAATTTTAATTTTCCAGTGCACATTTAGATTACCGTTTGACACATGTTCTAACCGTTAGTGTGCAAAGCGCCGCTCCTTGTCGGGAAAAGGAACGAAATGTAGGAATAAGTTCAAGGACCTGTGGTAAGGTTGAGCTAAGGAAATATCACCCACCTCGGACACAAATTTGTGCATTAAATTACACAGGACAGGAAATGGGTGAAGTCTTATCAGGCAAATCCTTATCTATTTCAGCTAACATTTTGGTGGTTAAACGCACACAAAAGGTTGCGAGGCGTGAGAACTTCAAGAGCACTCCCTCTCTCACTCCTGTTTGTCAGCTACCTCCTACATTCTTACGTAAACTATAATATTTTTGCGGATTTCAAAGTCGCATTAAAGACATGGAAATAAAATAAATTAAGTCATTTAAAATATTTGGAAATATCCAATTTAACATTTTGAAAGAAACATTTTTTAAAAATTACCCATTATTGTACAGTAATGGAAGTCAAACATTTTAAATTCAAATCTTTTATTTTGATTATTTATCTATCATGTAGCTTACATAGTGGGTACAAATGGTGTTGGATTCACCCCGAAAATTCATTCCCAGCCTCAACGGAAATATTCGTTATGACGTCATAAAAGAAATTTATCCATTTGTGTGTGTGTGTGCGTGTGCGTGTGTGTGTGTTTGTGTGTGTGTTTGTGTGTGTTTGTGTGTGTTTGTGTGTGTTTGTGTGTGTTTGTGTGTGTTTGTGTGTGTTTGTGTGTGTTTGTGTGTGTTTGTGTGTTTGTGTGTGTTTGTGTGTGTTTGTGTGTGTTTGTGTGTGTTTGTGTGTGTTTGTGTGTGTTTGTGTGTGTTTGTGTGTGTTTGTGTGTGTTTGTGTGTGTTTGTGTGTGTTTGTGTGTTTGTGTGTTTGTGTGTTTGTGTTTCTGTTTCTGTTTCTGTAAATGGCATAAGAAGTCGATAAGCTACCAAAGAAGCGACACAAAGATTTCCCAAAAATATTGCCCCCATCCCAAACTACGCTGTATATGGAACGAGCCACTTATTTTAACTCAAATGACTTCGACGATTTTGATCAAAATAGCCCACTTTTAATATATTTTCAGAAAAAATGAAATTAATTTGTTTCAGAATGTGTTCTGGAATCCTCTTCCTTTTGAATGAGTTTGGTATAACCTTTCTTTTCTTCTTTAATTTACATTCTCCTACGTTAATTCATATCGGACGTGAATGAAATGATGTTCAAATAGTTCAGGGTCCATAGAGCTTAGAGTTATTGACATTCATTTTTCAGAATAAGGGAAAACCTCCAATGTTAAGTCATATCGGACGACGCATGAAATGATTCTCAAATGAGTACAGAGTACATAAAGTTTAGAGCTACCAGACATTCATCTTTCAGGAAAAGCGAAAACCTCCAAACTTAAGTCATATCGGACGATAAATGAAATGATGTTCAAATGAGTACAGGATCCATAGAGCTTAGAGTTACCAGACATTCATCTTTCAGGATAAGGGAAAAGCTGCAACGTTAAGTCATGTCGGACAATGAATGAAATGATGTTCCAATGAGTACAGGGCAAATAGAGCTTAGAGTTACCAGACCTTCATCTTTCAGAGTAAGGGAAAACCTCCAACGTTAAGTCATATCGGGCAATGAATGAAATGATGTTCAAATGAGTACAGGGCAAATAGAGCTTAGAGTTACCAGACCTTCATCTTTCAGAGTAAGGGAAAACCTCCAACGTTAAGTCATATCGGGCATGAATGAAATGACGTTCAAATGCGTCCAGGAGTTACCAGACCCTCATCTTTCAGGATAAGGGAAAGCCTCCAACGTTAAGTCATATCGGATGGTGAATGAAATGATGTTCAAATGAGCCCAGGGTCCATAGAGCATAGAGTAACCAGACATTCATATTTTAGAATATGAGAAAACCTCCAACGTTAAGTGACATCGGACAATGAATGAAATGATGTTCAAATGAGTCTAGGATCCATAGAGCTTAGAGTTACTCGACATTCATATCCTTATCTTAGGAAAACCCCGGAAAAATTGTTTTCGGTTTAACTCACTCTTACCGAGATTCGAACTCGTGACCTCTGGATGATGAAGTAGGCTGTGTAGGTGTAGTGAGGCATTTCCAGATATTCTTGTTATTGGTTTATACAAATTTGAAATAACATATTATTGTTCATACAGAAGAATTGCAGTGTGTAAGTCGTCATATAGCGACCAGCTATTAAAGCATTTGTCTATCCCAGTGCCCATTGTACCCACAGTGACATAACATTAAGACGATTTCTACAAATGCCTATCTTGATTAACATAAGGAAATATGGGAATAATATTAAATAGGGGCCAGTCAGTCGACACATAACTTCAGACATAGAATTGGGATTTGCAGGAGTAACAAAGCGCTGTTTAACAAGGAAACAGCTGCAAGTTGGTGAACCAAACAAATTACCTCCTGGTCGCATTACCAAAACAATGGCTATCTCATGCAAAACAGATAGATAGGCGACACGATCAGAATTTTAACAAGCCGGGCTCTTTCGTGTTAAACATATCTTTAGCATGGTCCAAAAGTTTACTGTCATCGGCTTCCTGATAAACTGCAACCTGATTTTGAAAACGGTTATCACAAGAGTAATAGACAGTGGCGGCCCGTACGTTTGCATGTCTTTCTCTAACATTCTTCAACATATTCTATAATATTCCTCCATGGCCTCCATTCTTTCTATTTGTTTTGTATTTATAAAGTTTGTTCGAATACTTTTGAAAAGGAAATTTTGTACTATAATTAAATTCATAAATTTTATATTTTGTGCTTCATGAAATGAGATGAAACTATATTTTTGTTATCTGTATGTGCAACTGTTCAAGATGAAGTGAGCAAAATGGAATAAAACAGGTTTGCTGTTATAATATTTTGTTGTTAAACATATAACAGCTGTACTCTGAAAATGTCTGATAGTCTCTGTAAGTCCTCACGGCTAAAGGTAAGAGCAGCATCCTTCGCAGCATTACTGCTCCACAGATAGTTACTGAGTTGCATTACTGTTTCAGCAAGCATCGTGAGTTCTGTTTGCAATAACCAATGACAACGGCATGGTAACAGGGACGTTCTATGTCACTCACAGAACAGGGAGAAAGACATAGACTCACCTGAGAGTGTCGTGAAAAGACCGTAGACTTCTGATAAAACGTGAGAGCTTTTTGGCTCGGACTGCAGCAGCAAAATGTGGAGGAAAACGAGAAGGGATGTGGAGGATGCGACCTTGTTTGGGGTTGCTTCAGCGTCTCAGGTGCTGGCAATCTCCATATTATTGATGGAATAATGGATCACAGCACGTGCATGAACATTTTGAAGAAACAATTGAGGATAAAATGGGCCTCCAAGAAGACAAGATGTTTATGGTCCAAAGAATACTTTGCTTTATCCATGGACTACATCATATGACGTCCATACGCCTCCCCAGTGAATAGATACTGACCCCATTGCCCATCCTGAGAAAACGCGTACGGAAAAGGACAATTTCCAACAAAGAAAGTGGATCTTGTTGAAGAATGGAATAAAATAACAAACATAAAGGTTAAACAAGCTTATCCACTCTCTACCAAGAAAATTAAAGGCTATTATTACCTAAAAGTTAAAGACTACTCGACGAAATACTGAATGCCAACATTTTTGTAATAAAGTGCACCACGTTTGTAGTGTGCCATTACTTTTCTTTTATTAAGACAGTTTATAGTCACTTTAACTTAGAAAGTCTTATCACGACATTAACAATAGAAATTGCATTACATTACATTGCATTAATATAAAATAAGTCAATGAAAAAGAGTGGACATTAAACTAGGGAGGTTACATTACATCAAATTGAGTGCGCTATAAAACCTTAAGAATGAATACAAGGAATTAAAGATGTGTTATAAGTACAATATCAAATTTTGAAATGTAAACCAATGTCTCTGAAAAACTTGAAGAGTCTTCTGCATTGATATGGGAATGAGAAGGCCTTACATATCTCGTTGGGTATGCCATGCTGCCGCCGCCAATGGTTGTAGAGTACACAGTCAAAATTTATGTGCTTGACAGGCTACTGTTACAAATTGTGCATCTGGTAGGTTGTTTCTTCTCAAGAAGATAGCTGTGAGTTAAGTTAGTGTGACCTATTCATTGCCATGAATGCCACTATGTGAAGGTATCCACAAAGGTATAACTTGTTTACCTTTTCCTATTATTTTATTAAAGAGCAACTGAATTTCTTGTACAAGAATGTTGGTCAAAGATGGCCTCTCAGTTGCTTTTACAGCACTCTATGAATAAAACAATAACTGAGTTGCTACAGGTATTCAAGATATATATCACGGTCTGTTTAAGTGCAAACGGCTCATTAGAAAATATAGTGTTAGTCGAAATAGCGTGGTATGATCAGGACATATTATTCCACAACCGTTTCTTTCCTCAAATTTTGAACCATCGGTATAAATTGTACTGTGGGTTGGGTATCTATTGGCAATTTCAAGAAACAATTGATGGTGCTGTGATATGTCAACGTGGCTTTAATTTTTTGTGCCTCAGAAATATGCAATTTGGTTTTACTTTTATAAAAATTACATTTTGTTTATAAATTATTGGTTACATATATAAAATTAAATGTTACTGAAGCTGTCGTCTGTCGATACAATTAATTTTTCTATTTGCTTTAGATATTCTTCAGAATATAAATTTTCTTTAGAAATTTAGTAGTGTACGAATACCTTATGGGTTCGCTGTATGTATTCCAAAATAAGTAAAGGGGACTCGCATATATGGACATTCCGCGAAATTATGGCAACATAAAATGACAAGTAGAGAAAGCCCTTGAGTCAGAGAGCTAAGATACGTAATACGGATACGAGTAGGCGTGTCCGATGAAGTGCGTCAAATATACCACCAGCTCGGTTGAATTGCGTCTCAAGGGACCAAATCCCGACGAATAAAACGCTACGTTGCTGAACTAGATTGCCTCTCTGAATCAAACAATCTCCGCCAGCAACACGTGCGGTTTGTTTACTTCATTTTACCCTTGCAATCAAATATACAGTCCCAAACAAAAGTCACGCACGCACAGGTGTTTTCTGTAAACAATTTTCTTTGTAGCGAAAACCAAACACGAAAGGAAACCTTGATTTGAGCAGCTGGTGATCAATGTAACCTCTCCCACCCCAAACCACACTTCATATGGTAACTTTTACAGTATATTTTTATTTTCTTGGCTCTATAATGACTGATTAAAATATCCATAATACTAAAGATATATAACTTTTAAATAACGTCTTCAGATATTCATATCAGACAATGAATGAAATGATAATCTTTCAGGATAAGAGAAAACCTACAACGTTAAGTCATATCAGATGATGAACGAAATGTTACTCATATGAACCCATGGTACGTAGAGCTTAGACGTAGAGCTAGAAGACGTTCATCGTTCACATTAGGGAAAGCCACCAACATCGTCATCGGGCGATTAATGAAATGAGTCCAAGGTACATAGAGCCTAGAGGTACGAGACATACATCTTTCGATATAACGGAAAACCTCCAAAGTTAAGTTATATCGGACGATGAATGCAATAATGTGCAAATGAGTACAGGGTACATACAGCTTAGACATAGAGCTGCAAGACATTCCTCTTTCAAGATAAGGGAAAATCTCCAACGTTAAGTCATATCGGACGATGAATGAAATTATGTTCAAATGAGTACAGGGTACATATAGCTTAGACATAGAGCTATAAGACATTCCTCTTCAGGATAAGGGGAAATCTCCAACGTTAAGTCATATCGGACGATGAATGAAATTATGTTCAAATGAGTACAGGGTACATACAGCTTAGACATAGAGCTATAAGACATTCCTCTTCAGGATAAGGGGAAATCTCCAACGTTAAGTCATATCGGACGATGAATGAAATTATGTTCAAATGAGTACAGGGTACATACAGCTTAGACATAGAGCTATAAGACATTCCTCTTTCAGGATAAGGGAAACTCTCCAACGTTAAGTCATATCGGACGATGAATGAAATAATATGCAAATGAGTACAGGGTGCATAGAGCTACAAGACATTCCTCTTTCAGGACATGGGAAAATCTCCAACGTTAAGTCATATCGGACGATGAATGAAATGATGTTCAAATGAGTACAGGGTGCATAGAGCTTAGAGTTACCCGACTTTCATCTTTCAGGATAAGGGAAAACCTTCAAGGTGTAACGGGAATATATTTGTTCTCCACTCGCAGCAGATAGGAAGCACGCCAACTTTTGTAAGATCCAGGTAGAGTTTTATTAAATAAGAGTCATGAGATCTTTTCTCAGGTGTGGATATGGATTTTTGGCGACCGAAATAAAATTTATATGACTCCGATTTCGTAATATATTATTTAATTGTAGAATATGAACTACAATTCACTCATTTCTATTACAAATATCGAATAACACTTCTTGAATGTTATTAACTTTCCTTTACAATTATATTCACCGCAACATTTTTCATCGTTGTGAAACAAGACTCAAGATTATAACACTTTTCTCAAGATTATTGATTTTCTTGTCACTATAGTTATTTCCGCTTTATTTTGTGATTGGCCGATCCACTGGCACGTCACCACATCACGTCATACCACGTCACACCACTACTACTTCGGCCAATCACACAACTACATACATTTTTATATATTTAAATTATTAAATACATTTACATAACCAGCCCTTATAAATTTATAAACCTTTCATACCTCAAACACAACCAAAAAGTACTGTTACAAATGCCCCTCTTCGAAATATATGGAAAATAACCAAATAAAGGAATTAACAATCTGTTTCCATATATTTCGAAGAACAGCCCCAATTAACAATTTCGTTTACACCAATATTACATAACACCAATACAACATACATAAAGTATAACAATATACATACATTGAATGAAATATAATAAATGAACATTTAACAACAATTTCGCATTATTATAACACAAACATAAAATATATATCTTTGATTTCATGTGGGGTTGTGCCCCGCCCCAAATTTTCGTTAAAGCATTTTTATATTTAACAATTTTAAATTATTGACTATGAACAAACATGCTATAACAATATAAATATATTTTAACATAAAAATTTGTAAACGAATATATATAATTAAAATGAAATAACTGAAATTTTAACAAAATTATATATACAATTCATATACAAAAGAATTCTCTGTTTTGTTGTTCATGTTGGGTGATTTGCCCACATAATTAATCTTTTTAACTGTCCTGTATCTATGACAAAGTTGATACTCATAACTTTTGAACAGTTAGTGTGATACATTTTCCTCAGTTGGCTAACCTGATCTTTGCAAGCATCCAGAACTTGATAAATACATCTTTTGTTTTTATGTATATTATAACGTTGTTTGAAGGTTAGGTTAGTTGTGTGTGAGGACCTGTTCTGTGTGTTTCTGTGATAATTAATATCATTATCTGGACTCACAAAATCACTACATTCACTTACTACATCACCAGACTTCTAATGATTGCTTAATTGACCTGGTAAGTCACAATCGTTTATATTTCTAATTCTAGACATTTCTTTCACATTATTTACTTTACTAGCCTGTAATGCAATTACAACTTGTGTCAATTTTCCTAAGTTATCCTTCTCTTTTGGCCCAAATGACCTTGTTGTCGACGGGCCCTTAAACACCACACACTCACTCACTCCTACTCTTTTTCAAAATGTTCTTTTACCTCTTTAATTTGCAAAATTACTTCTTCTTTTGCTTTACTTATCTCATCAATTTGTAACTTTATTTCCTCTTGGTGTGTCTTACTTTCATCATGTTGTAATTGCATTTCAGAACAAATTACATTGATTCTTTGTTCTACTTTATCTCCTAATTCTTCTCTTTGTTTTTGTATTATTTCTGCCTGTTGTATCCTAAATGTTTCTAACTCTTTGTTTAATTCCATTCTTGTTTTACAATGTCCTGACCTAACCTAGTTTCCTGAATTATCTCTCTCAACTCATTGACTTCTTTTCTATTCTCATTCTTATTAATCTCTATGATCTGCATGAGCCTTTCCATATTATCCCTACACTCTTTCCTCCATTCTCTAATCTCCTGTGAAATTTCAGATTTTAATTCCTGTTTTAGCTTCAGTAATAAATTAATTTCTAAGTTACTCACATTTTGTGCTAGTTCCTGTCTTACTCCTACATCTAAATCATTCATTTTCTTAGTTAAATCATTTGCATTTTGTTCTAACTCTGATTTCAATTCTGATTTTAAATCTCCCATTCTAGAATCTAAATTACTCATTTCTAATTTTAAATCATTTGCATTTTGTTCTAACTCTGATTTCAATTCTGATTTTAAATCTCCCATTCTAGAATCTAAATTACTCATTTCTAATTTTAAATCATTTACATTTTTTTTCCATTTTAGAATCTAAATTACTCATTTCTGATTTTAAATCATTTGCATTTTGTTCTAACTCTGATTTCAATTCTGATTTTAAATCTTTTGCATTTTGTTCCATTTTAGAATCTAAATTACTTAACATTCTCGTTATTCTTTCCAACATTGACTCATTACTCAATCCTACATTTTCCATTTTAGAATCTACATCGTCACTAGCTTCTTCTTCCATTGTAATTTTCTTACTCGCCATTTTTTAAACTAACTTTTGATTTCTCAGTAATCTACTACTACTATTTTTTTTTAATTTCACTCACTTAAACCAGTTCTCTTTTTCTTCTTTCTTCTCTCTTCTTTCTTGTTTCCTTTTATATTCCCACGGAGCTGTACGATGCTTTAATGTCCTCTTCTTTATCCTATTCGGCCACACGTTGCGGCGCCATTTGTAACGGGAATATATTTGTTCTCCACTCGCAGCAGATAGGAAGCACGCCAGCTTTTTGTAAGATCCAGGTAGAGTTTTAATTAAATAAGAGTCATGAGATCTTTTCTCAGGTGTGGATATGGATTTTTGGTGACCGAAATAAAATTTATATGACTCCGATTTCGTAATATATTATTTAATTGTATAATATGAACTACAATTCACTCATTTCTATTACAAATATCGAATAACATTTCTTGAATGTTATTAACTTTCCTTTACAATTATATTCACCGCAACATTTTTCATCGTTGTGAAACAAGACTCAAGATTATAACACTTTTCTCAAGATGATTGATTTTCTTGTCACTATAGATACTCCCGCTTTATTTTGTGATTGGCCGATCCACTGGCACGTCACCACATCACGTCATACCACGTCACACCACTACTACTTCGGCCAATCACACAACTACATACATTTTTATATATTTAAATTATTAAATACATTTACACAACCAGTCCTTATAAATTTATAAACCTTTCATACCTCAAACACAACCAAAAAGTACTGTTACAAAGGTTACGTAATATCGGAGGATGAACGAAATGATACTAAAATGAACCCATAGTACAGAGAGCTTAGACATAGAGCTACAATACGTTCATGGTTCAGGTTAAGGGAAAATCTCCAACGTTAAGTCATATCGGATGATGAATGAAATGATGCTCAAATGAGTCCAGGGTACTTAGAGTTACCGGACATTTATGTTTCAGGATAAGGGGAAAGCTCCAAATTTAATTCATATCGGGCGACGAAGAAATTACCTTGAAATGAGTCCAGGGTACATACAGCTTAGGGTTACCAGACATTCATCTTTCAGGATAATGGAAAACTTCCCACCTTAAGAAATATCGGGCTATGAAGAAATCATGTTCAAATGAGCCCATGGTATATAGAGCTTAGGCATAGAACTTCCAGACATTCATCGTACAGGATAAGGGGAAATCCCGGAATAAAACTTATCCAGGTAAGTTACTTTGATCAAAATTTGAACTGGTGACCTCTTGAACGTGAGGTAGACACGCTATCATCTATCTAAAGAGGCGGGCTAATTATGTCTTGAGTGACCTAGGAACAGCTCATAAAGTTCTCGTTATTGGCGGGCTCGAGTTTCGGTTTCCGTCGACAGTCTTGGTTTTATTTGTGGTTTCCCTGGTCAATAAGGGAATACCAGAGTGGCTTCGTTTTGTTTCCTACGCGTCTTCCGGATATGCTTCTGGACTTCTGCGCGTATTTCTTTTTTGTTTGTTTATGCGTACATTGCGTAAACAAAAAAGGTTTTTCAATTACAGTGTTCACTTAATCATATAGGATATGTTTTAAACTAAATATGATTCCCGTTAAATCATCGTATTATGTAAAGATAAATGAAATAAATATATAAGAAAGCCACTAAATCACTTCAAAATTAATATACTGAATAAATAATGAACTGTTGAACAATTAACGAACTAATAAACATCCTTTCCTCTGGGGTTACGTGGTAGATGTTCCGTAGTTCAGAATGCAAAAGGTATCTCTCTGTTATATTATGTTATATTACCCTACACCTTCTGCAGTGGTAAATAATTGTCTATAATTTTGGTAAACCATGACCCTTTTTTTCAAAACCTTAGACTTTTTTTTAAGCACAATCTATTTTACACATTTTTGTGGCATTAACCATTTCTGAGATATCCGCTGTTATTGATCTGAATTTTTCAATTATAACACTGGTCCTTTTTATAAATGATGTTTCCGTACAATTCTTTCTGGCGATACCGTGGAAAGAAAGTGGAATTCCAGGGGCCGCTTTTAAAGCGTACAACGGAATGTACTCGTATGATGCAACTACCTTGTAAAAGTTTGTGTATGACTTAAATATAAGAGTAAGCATTTGTAAGAATAGTTCGTATAAGAGTGAGCATAAAAAATCATGTGAGTGCAATACACACGAGTTTTGTATTTACAATAATTAGGGTTATTTTTATTTTCTTATAATAATGCAGGGAGCATTGTGTCCCAAAATGGACGTATACAGATACACTTTTAACATTTGAGCATCACTTCGGTTAGCTGCATTAATTTAAGACCTATATTGAAACTAGCTCTGTAAAGCTTTACAGTAAAACCTCGTTAAACCGGACCAGTTTTGAAAAAATAAAAAAAAAGTTAAGCGCAGTAAATGACTTTCTTCTGTTTTGTTTTAGAGACGATAAATTGCTATTTTCAGTAGGTAATTACTGGAATTCTCTTGTCAGCGGCGGATTCATTGAACTCATCCCACTTGCTTGGGACCAGGTTGGAAGAGAAACTTTGATAAAGTCATGGATAAAGCTGTGACCTGGTGTGTGTGACTTGCCAGAAAACAAGATTAAAGAACAAGTAAAAATAAGAGAGAAAGATGATGTTATAGACATTTTTAAAAATATCGATGGCTGTTCCGATGTTAATTAAGAAGACATTGACAATGTCGAAAGTTATATACCAATTGTAGAGGAAGGAAAAATTGCATTACGCAGTGTTACTGAAAATAAAAATGATGAGTATTCAAATTCAGACAGTGTTGATGAATCAGCTGTGGTAATGACTTATGCAAAAGCAGTAGCAAACAAAGAGAAATTGATACCTTATTTCGAGAGTAAAGCCAAAACTTTGCCAAATGAACTTCTATTGTTACAGCGGATGCGAGATCGTGCTACTCGTTAGCAATACTATATGCGCGCGATAAGAAGAGCGATCGGGTTCCAAGTTCTCATTCGGTAAGTTTCGTTTAACTCCGTAAACATAGATGACAACTTTGAAATTTGAAATGCGCTATACACTGACATCTAGTGGCTAATACGCTAAGCTTTATCATGTCTGCCATATTTCGTTTTGATCAATTTCGAGGTTAATTAGCTAAACAGTTTATAACGATCGTATATTAGAATTTTAGTTCATCCTTGGCAACATATAGCCTATATGTTATGAGGCTCGTCAAAATGTATGAACATAAGCTCAAATCGATTACATACAATGTACACAGTAAGCAGCTTTTCTATGGTTTCTCGTGGTATTTGCATAGACTAATTTACTACAAAAACGTCATAATATAAATATTACAGGTTTGTGAATGTACTATGCTCCCAGTACTCATTTACATGGTTATAGTTCTAAAAATTAATTAACCGTACAAAAACAGTGTGCATGCAAAAATTTCTTAACCTTATTCTTAAAGTGTTTTAATGATGCAGCTTGTTTAAATGAATTTGGAAGTTTATTATATAACATTATCACTTTGTAGTTAAAGCTTCCTTCATAAAGGCTCGTTTGGTGCGCTCGAATTGCCAGTTTATCCTTGTTATGAGTGTGGTGCTAATGTACATGAGCATTTACTTGAAAATGATTTATATTTGTATGAACATTTGTGGATGTTATGGCTCTCGAAAGGGGACACATTATTATTCGTGTACCTCCGTATAACTGTGATCTGAATGCAATTGAGCTGGCGTGGGCAAAACTAAGGAATGTTTTCAGAGGATACAACGTTACTTGTGATATCTTCCCTTACCTTACATGGTATTTTGCTGAATTGTGCTTTTCAAGGCTGACCACACTGCAGAAACATAAGATCGTTAGCTCTCTTTTCTTCCCCTCTGTCCGCACCACACCGTAAATCCAGCTCTCAACTTAGCTTGCTGTACACTAAACTAAAACAGAAGAAGCTTACTGCCTTTTTTACTACTGAACTAGTTTGTAGCTATATCGTGTACAGTGCCACTCGTACATAGGTTATTACATTGCATGTGTTTTAGGTGAAAGTGTGCGGATAGTAATTTCTAAACTCCATTAAAAATATTTTGCTAATGATGTATTTGGTTTTTATTGTTTTTCTATAATTCCCTGGATAACCCGGATTTTCGTTAACCCAGATCTTGATACCGTCCCTGTTAGGTATAACATTAGCATAATAACCGCGGAAGTCGTATGAAATGCATAATTAAGGGCGAATAGATATCACAATATGAATAAGCTAAATTATATCAAATATAGCGGATAATGATCTAATATGCAGGTACAGAAACTAAACAGGCAATCCCAAAACATATATTTTATTGCAAGCACGTGAACCCAACGAGTAAAGAGAGCCGGGAAAATGAACACTTACCCTCACAAGAATGTTCCTTGTGTGGAGCCGACAAAGTGGCATAGACTAGACCCAAGCGACAACTCGTCGCCCGTCTTAGCTATGATTTGCACATGATACGTGATGTAGAGAATAGACACCGGTATTTAAGCTACGCTTTTGAAACGTGATTCCGCATTAATTATCTGGACTGTGGCTAAGGGAAAGTTGCAAGGAATACATGCCTCAGAAACTCAAAATTGCGATGAAATATAAGAGTAGAGATGAAACACAACCTATAAGGAACGAGTAACGAGTCACATGACCCCTAAAGTATCCAAAATTCGGCGAAAGAAAGGAAAAATGAGTGCAATGGCGACGTTTGATATTTGCTGGCAAAAACACTCTGTTTTGGCGAGTGAAAGGAACAACACGTACTAAAAGCTCATCAATGTCCGTGTTCGCGAATGGAAGGAGCAGCACATATTAGGTGGTTATCAAACACTGTGTTAGCGAGTGAGAGAAACAGCACACGTTACAACATCATCAGGATTCTACCAAACTCTGTTATTTGTATAATCCTCCGGAAATACTCTAGTGCGCGAAGTAATGCTCTCGCGACGTCCAGAAACGACAACGCGTGCACGGCTCTATACATCACTCGGCGCGTCCTACAAGTTCACTCGCGACTGTGATTCAAACTAGCCGCCATATCACGCGCATGGCAACGGGCGAATCCTAAGTCTCGCGCCTAATGTGCGAGTTACATCAACGCAACAGTGACGAGTGCAGAGGGCGACTTGCATAAATAAACTTGCCATTCAACGGTCGTGGTGTCTTCTCTGTGGTAATACCCTTACGCTGTCAGGACGCACCCACTCCCTGAAACCCAAAAGAGAGAATCCATGCGGACCTACCCTGAGTAAAACCCCGACCTGTTCTAAACCTCCCATCCGTTGCCCTCACCCGTCACACATCCTATCATATCAGGTGTTGAGTGTCGGGAGGGCTCAACGAGGTACTTAACGGGCAAGTACCGCCTCAATCTGTCCTTGTCCCAGTTGACCAGGTAAACGAGGTTCTACTATATCTTGATTAATATAAAATAAACAAGTAAGCTTTTGTAGGTGTGTTTTGTTAGGGGAGGGTAGAGAGGATCCTGTGAAAACTGAACAGGTACTAAAGAATTTTGTGAAGAACAAGTGTATAAAAATGAAGGGAGATACATGGATATTGCAATAAATACTTGACGTATGTTAAACTCAATGTTCAGTGTAGAATGTGCTGAAAGTGTGTCCGGAGAAAATTTTAATTAACACTTTGATGTCATGCCATCTTTACTGTGTGCATTGCTCTATTAGGTGCTACAAACCTGAACATGGATCTCGGTTATGCAAAGATATATCATATATACAAATTTTGAAATGTAGGCCCTTTTAAAAAAATTGTATCCTTTTTTTATATTTTACCTTATTTTCTGGTTCTTCTCTTTCATTTTTGCAAAAATAATATTAATCAAAGTTGTTTAGAGGGCCAGTTACAAGCATTATACTGCTGATGGATGAATTAAAAAAATTATAAAAAAAAAAGGACCAGTTACAAATGCAGAGAATGGTAAGTAAAGGCTCAAGTTAAAACACAAGCAAAGTGAGTTATTAAACATAATTTTATAATGTGTGTACAATAATATCACGTTTCGATGATCGCGGGAATTGCTCAGCCTTTGTCGTCTGCTGGCTGAAAGCGCAGTAGAGACGTAATTTCCATGGCGCGACCACTAGCTGATGTCAGGAAGTCAGAAGCGAGTCGTGTTGTTATGGTGCAGAAACAGAGACTGTTCTAAAACGTAATTCGAGAAGTCTCTAATTCCAGAAGTACCTTGTTGCCTCGATAGGGCCGATGCGACGCTTACAGAAGAGACTAATGTTCTTTAGAAATGTTTGTAAATGTTTCGAGGTTCAAGTGTCAGTCGACGAGTCCTGCTCCGTGGTAAGGATTCTTCGCAGTGACAGAGTTCACGAGTCAGTCGGAAAGTCGAGTTTTCAGAGTCAAAGAACAGTGCTTCAAGCTCCCTGTCGGGGAGTCCGTGGGCAGTGTGAACTGGTGATGGAGCAGTTACGGGTGAATATCGAAGTTGTGCGTTCAGAGTCGGCGTACAATCCCGTGTGAGAGGTAAACCATTGTGCACGTCAGCGAGGTTAGCGCAAGTTGGTACGTGCTAAAGAAATATAAAGAAAAATTTAAGAAACGTGATAAAATTATGTATTTGTGAAAAAGAGAAAATGATATGCATTTTCCATATATATATATATATAATTTACGTCCTGTAATTTCATATCAGACGATCGACGAAATGGGTAAAATGATACTCAAATGAGCCCAGGATCGAAAGTGCTTATGGTTACCCGTCATTCATCTTCAAGGACAAGGAAGATCCGCGGAAAAAGCCTTCTTCAGATAATTCACCATGACCATCAAGCTACAGAGACGGGCACGTTAGTTAGCTTAACATTGGGCTCTATCTAGGAGGCGTGTCCGTAAAATAAGGTCTCCAATTCTATTTAATATAGAAAACATGTTTATTGTCAATGAATGTTACATTAATGCAAAGGCGGAACTTACAGCTATTTTTCAACGTAATCACCAATGCGATCGATGAACTTTTGCATGCGCTGTGGCAGTTTTTGTATACCCTTGTCATAGCACTCTCCAGCCAAGTTGCGCACGGAACGCTCAACCTCGTTCTTGAAATCATCGTCGGTCTGGAAATGTGTTCCATCCAGGTGCAACTTCAACTCAGGAAACACATGATAATCAGTAAGTGCTAAGTCTGGATTGTAGGGATGGGTGAGAACGTCCCATCCGAACTGGGCCAGGAGAGCATTTTGGGACACACCTTGCGATAATGCAAATGTTCGGTCAAAATCTTGTCAATCGTAGTCTTACTGACTTCAGGGATAAGTTCGCACAGCTCGCGAACTGTCACACGCCGATCTTTAAGCATTTCTTGCTCCACTTTTGCAATTGTTTCGGCTGAAACCGAAGGCCAACCAGAACGCTGTTCGTCATGGACGTCTGTACGTCCGTCGTTGAACTCTCTGACCCAATTTCGCACGTTTTTGACGTGCATGCACTGTGGTCCATAGACTTCGCATAACTGACGAATTTTAGTGGGGGTAGTGCCACTGGCACTCAAAAAAGAATCACTGCACGCAACTCGCACTTGGTGGCGGAAGTGATACGAAGCTCCATCGCAAACGGCTGCCCAACCAAGACTAATAGTTGTAACGGGTTCGTTGTGCTGTGGGTTTAAAGGGGTGAAACCAGTGTTCCCTGATCTCGCGTAATAGCGTTCTTCACGGTTCCAGCTCCTTCGAGACCTTATTTTATGCACACGTCTCGTACTTCATGTTAATTAAGATGAACATTATCTTATTATTGGTACAAGGGAATAGAGCAGAATTTAAGTGATAGTCAAATGTTTTTAGGCTGCTTTATTTACACAATTAGAATTATTTCTTTTTTAAATGTTGCATGCCACATCCTTGGAAAATGCTGTACTCAAATACGAGGTTTTGCATTTAACTAAGTTTTCGTTTTTTGAATTATGGTGACTAACATGAACTAGTTGCAGGAATAAGTGTCCGTAACAATAGTTTATAAGAGTAGCGAAAATTAAGTGAATGTATCAGACTTTTTAAATTTTGCTTTCACTTTTGTTTCCTTTTCTTTTCTTTCTTTTCTTGTATTAACTTTTCCAATGTAAACTTAAAATGGTTATATTAGACATTGAATAATGTATAAAATATATATATGTAAATAACTTGAGGCACTTAAAGTGCCAAGAGTATGTGATAATAGTTGTAGACATTAAGAGAAGCCTTGACCCAAACGAGATTCGAATCTGGGTCCACTGCCAGTCCAGCCCAAGTATGGTAAGTTTCTGACGAGATTGCTTACTTTGCATTTTGCAACTTGTGTGGGTTTTTCCGACTTCATTGTCTGATAGGATGTTTTCTAGATCTATGAGATTTCATTGTGTTCTATTTCCTACCATTACATACCTTCAACTGTAATGTCTACTGCAGCTGTACATTCACCTAGGAGATTTAAGAAAGGTCTTACTCATTACCGTATACATAACATTAAAAACAATATATCGAATTCACCCGGCATTCTCATTTCATTCTTGTACAATCTACGTTATTACACCTCATGCAAGTTGAAAAGAACTTCATTTTTTTATTTAACGTCCACCAAGGTTGTCATATTGGACGATGACTGAAATGATGTTCAAATGAGTCCAGAGTCCATAGAGCTTAGAGTTACCAGAGATTCATCTTTCAGGATAAGGTAAAATCTCCAACGTTAAGTCATATCGGACGATGAATCAAATGATCAAATGAGTACAGGGTACATAGAGCTTAGAGTTACCACACATTCGTCTTTCAGGATAAGGGAAAACCTCCAACGTTAAGTCGTATCGGACGATGAATGAAATGATGTTCAAATGTGTACAGGGTACATAGAGCTTAGACGTACCAGACATTCATCTTTCAGGATAAGAGAAAACCTCCAACGTTAAATCATATCAGACGACGAATAAAATGATGTTTAAATAAGTACAGGGTACATAGAGCTTAGACATACCAGACATTCATCTTTCAGGATAAGAGAAAACCTCCAACGTTAAATCATATCTGACGATGTATAAAATGATGTTCAAATGTGTACAGGGTATATAGAGCTTAGAGTTACCAGACATTCATCTTGCATGATAAGGGAAAACCTCCAACGTTAAGTCATATCGGACGATGAATGAAATGATGTTCAAATGAGTACAGGGTATATAGAGCTTAGAGTAAACAGACATTCATCTTGCATGATAAGGGAAAACCTCCAACGTTAAGTCATATCGGACGATGAATGAAATGATGTTCAAAAGAGTATAGAGTACACAGAGCTCAGAGTTACCAGATATTTATCTTTCACGATAAGGAAAAACCTCCAACGTTAGGTCATATCGGACGATGAATGAAACGATGTTCAAATGAGTACAGGGTACATAGAGCTTAGAGTTACCAGACATTCATCTTTCAGGATAAGCGAAAATCTCCAAGGTTAAGCCATATGGAACGATGAATGAAATGATGTTCAAATGAGTTCAGAGTACACAGAGCTCAGAGTTACCAGATATTTATCTTTCACGATAAGGAAAAACCTCCAACGTTAGGTCATATCGGACGATGAATGAAACGATGTTCAAATGAGTACAGAGTACATAGGCCTTAGAGTTATCAGAAACTAGCAAGGATACCAATCGTTTAAATTAATTATGACTATGTCACTATTTAACAAAGTTAAACATTTTCAATACACTTTTTGGTTAGATTGTGATGTTTATTTTTAAGAATATAGTATAAGATGTTTAGCAGCATAAGGGAAGTATTTATCACCGCATAACAGCTATTGTATAACAAAACAAAACAAAGTCATTAAACATGGTAATTCTATAGAACTGCTTTCTGTCAGCTTAACTTTTGTCTGAGGTCAGTATAGTGGTGAGAGGTCGGTTTCTCACACATGACAATATAAGTCATTTAGCATTGTTCATATGTCCTTCACTCAGATTCTGTAATGTCATTAACCTAGTTTGTGATTTCCTAGCCAACTCCTGAGTTCAAAAATCTACATTTGATTACGTCGCAAAAGAACTTTCATCCAAAACTGGAATGACCGTCACTGTGCCATACGGCACCTGTTTGACTGCCAGGTAGAAGGAAAGAGGAAGGAGTGACTGTAGAGGTAAAGCATAGTGCTCATTTTGCCGGCCCTGTAATAAGTGAATAATAACTGAATGGCATTCAGTACATTACGTTTTATATCCGGCACACAGCTATACATTATTTGAATAGAGATATATTATTTTATCTTGACAGAAATCATGCGCGGTAGGGATGAGTAGCAACTGTGGTGGTGATAGTGCACCTATCGCCACAGTACGTCACACGCGTAAGATTACGAGAGGGGAGGGCGGTGCATATGGTGTCTAAAAGCAAATTTCATTATCAAAGCCAGTTTTGCAGCTCGTATAAACTGAGTTGTAATTCTTACTATGGTAGTACTCTCCACGCTTTTGTTGGTTCTTAAATAGTACATAGACATTTGGAATATTTTTTTTAAATTTTATTCAGTGATCGATCAGCAGTACATGCTTTACAGATCCTTGTTGGCTAATTGAATCTCTATGAACTATATAATAACATGTAAGGAAAACCAAGTTGGCTCCTATTATCTTCTTAACACTGTGAAACAAGAGAAAAATAAGTTAATTAAAACAAACAAGTAATCAAAGAGATAAGAACAACAGTCATTGTGAAACAATATTCATAGTTTTTTTTTCATTCAGAGTCACTAAGGAGGAGATCCTGTGGGAGTCGTCTCTTCAGGCGCGTGGGCTGGCGGGTTCGTACGCCGATGTCGTACATCACAGCTCCTGGAACATCTGGCAGCTTTGAGACGAAGCGAGAGGCGATCTGACGTATGTACCGGTGAAGAGGAAGGAGACCAAGTTCTTTATGCAGTTGTTGATTTCTTACGTACCAAGGGGCATCTGTGGCGATGCGCAGAAATCGATTTTGCAGGACCTGTAGCCTTCGGAGATGAGACATTTGGAACAAAACCCTGTTCTCCTCCAGCAGGCATGATAAACAACTGTCGGCCTTTCAATATCGCTGCAGAGTCCCTGTAACATTTCACTCCAGGCATATGGTCCAGTATGTGCTGTATTTATATGTTTCATCCATATAAAATATATAAACTTCACTTCGGTATCTCCGTATATTTCGTAAATACTTAAGTCTTTTTGCACGTATGGTGCGATGTTCGATTAAAATTTGTCTGTCACGCTTAGTGTGTGTGTTTTCTTTTTTCAAATAATCCTAGCTTCAAAAGAACTCTTCTTAATGTTCAGACACTACCTTGGAAGTCAGTAGAATTTTTAACTTCATATGCACTTTCTTCAAAGTTGATCTTTGCTTTTCTGTGCTTTAAAAATTATTCATAGTTCGCCTAACTACTTCTGAATTAAAACATCCAAATTAGATTTTGTGCATGTTCTTAATCTTTGTTTACTGGGCATAGAGAACGACGTTGTTGCACTAGCACCAATGGCTTTTCTTTCCTTAATAACTCTCCTAAACTGCTTTCTGACACAACTGTTGCCTCAGATACCCTTCCCTAGATTTTTATAGCTGACCCAGACCATTGTTCCTTTTTTATAAATCTATAGATATTGGTTATTACTTCTCGTGTTTTTAAATGTAGCGCTTTATTTCCTAGTGCGCTGCTAGGAGGCGTCGTTTATAAATGTTCTCTTGGAACCATGAGACAAGCACATTTTGAAACAAGCTGTAGTATTACCGAGTAGCTCTGCACGTGTTTAGTTGCTCGCAACTGAACTGCCCTCCCCTCCAGTTGCAACCGTTCTGAGGTGGACTCGTCCAGATACCACTGCGCATCGCTCTGCACTTTTCAAGATAAAAAAATACATCTGTACTTGAGTAGTTTTCTGTATGTAAACACATTTAAGCAGTTTTGTTTCTGTTCCTCATTTTCAGATGTCGCTGCATCATGTTGTAACAGCGACGGTTAATATCACTGTTGTAAAATAAAATATTTATATAAATTAATAGTATGGCCGAAACACAAACTAACAGGTGGAACTGGATTATTTCGGAAGACCCAGCTTGGTCTATTGTACCTATATCCTCAAGTTGGACATTCTCAGGGAGGAAATATGAGAAGAGAGGTCATTTATTTATTTTATATATTTTGTGTGATTTTACGTCCTCCGACGATAAGTCATATCGGACTGTGAATGAAATTGGTGAAATGATGCTCAAATATGTCCGGGGTCCATGGAGCTTAGAGCTACCCGACATTCGTCTTTAAGGATAAGGGAAAACCCGAGAAAAACCTTATCCAGGTAACTCACGCTGACCGAGATTCGAACTCGGGACCTTTTGAACGTGAGGCAGACACGCTACTATCTACGTTACCGAGGAGGGCGACGAGAGGTCACAGAAGGCGGCTGGAAACATCCTCCGGCAGGCCAGGACAACGGACATGCTTCCCTACTGTAGTTCGGAAACAGACCTTGGTTCAGAGACAGGCAATTGTCGTTTCGGGGGAGGAATTGGTTTACTCAAAGCATATCACCCTACCATGCACTGCAGGGACACCCGCCGACAGAGACCATCAGAAGATGGGACAGTAATTAATGAAGGGGGTAATTAATCTACCCTGCGTTCGCCTGGTAATCCGGTAAAAAAAAAAAACGAAAAAAAAAAACATAGGTGAGGTAGGTCGTCCACGGAAATCGAACTCGGGCCACTAACGAAACTGGCTGAGCCATACCTGTCGGTAACAGATGGAACAAAGAACAAATATTTCTGTAGTACCTCACGTCTGATTTCTTTGTGTTGTATTTTGGTCAACATGTAATGGCCGAGAGTGATTTAGACAAGAGTCTATGGAATGTTACATTCATTTACTAACTGGACGCGCGCCTCTTTTGAGTAGATGCCTCACGTTCAAGAGGTCCCGAGTTTGAATCTCGGTCAGGGTGAGTTACCTGGATAAGGTTCTTTCCGGGGTTTTCCCTTATCCTTAAAGACGAATGTCGGGTAGCTCTAAGCTCCATGGACCTTGGACACAATTGAGCATCAGTTCACCCATTTCACTCACCGTCCGATATGACTTAACGTTGGAGGACGTAAAATTAAAAAAATAAATAGATATATTTATTTACTGGAAACACAATCAGAACTATAGTCTAGCAACTCTTTGGGGAAGTGTACGAGGTAATAACGTGAAGTTCTCGACTCCTTTTGTTCAGGATAAGGTTAAATGGAACTTTTAATGTTACAAAACTGAAAATGGGTCGAAGTATTATCTCAAAATATTAGACACTTGGATATTACCGAGTGCTGAAGGTATCGAGATATCTAAATATCGATCTCCCTTACTTAGTTTTAACATACACTTAATTAAATGACCTTTATCAATTTACTGAAGCCCTGACGTCAGCCTCCTTGCAGAGGTCAAGTGGTGCAGCATTTACGAACCTAACCTGTCAAGATTACGCAACAAATTGGTCAGGTCGGGAGGGCGGAGTCGGGAATCGAACCCATGATGCCTTAAAGCTGTCGTCTAACCTGTTGCGGTGTGTAATTGATCTGCTGTGCGGCATGTCAAAGCTGGACCAAGGAATGCTGAGAGTCAGATAAGCTTTAGTGGGCGGTCTCTTCTCCTGGAGCAACACGCAGAGCAAAACAAGGAAGCGTCGACGTGACGAAACAACTGAACTCCGTGAACAAACTTAGTCTGTGACCATGGCTTTGTTCATATCCTCCTATAACTTCAGCGGGAATACAGTAGGCCTTAAGGGATAGTCATGTTTTTTTTAGAGTTGATCGGTATGTGATGACTTTAACATTCCGTTCTCTTTGCATGACCAAGAGAGAGAAAAAGTAAAATAAAGTAAAAGGGAATAACGGCATTAGGATTAGGTTTATTACGGGAGGGAAGGAGGATTCGGCACCGAAACCTGTGGTTTATTGTACTTAACTCCAAGTGGCACATCCCCGGGAGAAAGAATGAGGCGAGAGGAGACAAGGAGCGGCCGATCCAAACTGTCACAACAGAGCCCAGACACCCGCGAAACTTCCAACCTGAAACAGACCACCAGGTGAGAGATGATGTGAAATGATACTAATGGAGATGTAATGGAGGGACAGGAAATTCGGGGGATGTAATTAAACTAACCAGCATTCGCCTGACGACCCGAGAAACCGCCCCGGAAAAGCACGTGGGTTATGAAGGTCGGCCGCGGGAGTCAAATCTGGACGTCCCACATGCCTAAGCTATCCCGCTCGGTATTAATGACATACTATTTGAAAATGATATAAGGTTTGGAAAATTTAAACCGGTAGCAAGCAATATTTCTGAACTGGTTAGAAAAAGTGTGGCATTGTGTACTTCAAGGAGATATATCGGACACTTACGTAGAAAATGAAGCTAGTTACGTGAAGCAAAAGTATTATACAAACATAACTATTTAAATTGTTTCCTTATTTCCTAGTATTCCTACAAAAAAAAACTTTTGATTTATTTTAAAAAGTGGTTTAAATTCAATAAATTTACATGAGGACTTAATAGTTGATTTTGTTAAACTTACTACTTTTTGGAAATTAATTGACCTAATAGTTGTAACAGTAGTTTTGAGTTGTATTTCGAAAAGATATGAAAAGTTTATAAATTTATAAGAAAAATGATTATGTAGATATATTTAGTAATTTAAATCTGTAAAAATATATGTAATTTGTGATTGGTCGTAGTAATAATTGTATGACGTAATGTTGTGACGTGGAATCAAATCGGCCAATCACAAAATTAAGATAGGAGTAACGATGGTTACGAAAAATCAATAATCTTGGTATAGAGAGATGTTTTGTAATGGTGAGTGTGATGAATAGTGGTGCAAGATCAAGAACATTTAAATAATGAATATTAAAAGCAGAAGCATTATTAACAGTGAAGTATTCTTCATATTTAAGTTTGATTTATGAGTCACTATGTTTACACTCAAACTTCACTTACTTGTTGTTGTATAATTGAAACGTTTTCAAGATCATTCGATCTCATCCTCAGCTGTTTGGTGACTAAATGAACCTTCCTCTTCTTCCACTACTACACTACTCCACTACTACAGATGGCAGAGTGATCGGAGCTCCGTAGTAGTGGAAGAAGAGGAAGGTTCATTTAGTCACCAAACAGCTGAGGATGAGATCGAATGATCTTGAAAACGTTTCAATTATACAACAACAAGTAAGTGAAGTTTGAGTGTAAACATAGTGACTCATAAATCAAACTTAAATTTAAATAATAGTTTGAATCTGTTTAAATACAACAAAATAAGAATTTATCGATATGTTGGAAGTGGCTGGGAAAGAAAGTTCAAGTAAAATGTAATCTAAATAATACAATTAAATAATTACAAAATTTGACTTCTCCGAAACTTTATTCCGAACCACGCCTTGAAACCAAGAATCTCATGACTCTTAGTTAACCAAGTACAATCATCAAGAAACAAATCAACATACAACGAATTTGTTATTTCTGGCTTCTCGACGTGGATCTTCGAAAAGTCAACATGCATCCCATCTCAAACAGAAATCCCGTACCAAATTGCGCCCGAATGTGTGGATTAAGATGGGGACAAATTAACGACGAATAGTTACAATTTCCTGTCCCATAGTGGTCCGAACTATAAAGCCCGGGCCGTAAAGTACTTACAGCATAGTAAGTCGTCATTAAGGTAGTTGTCTCATGTGTTTATGAGAACTCCAAAGTGGTTTACCGGGAAAATACGAGTCAGTTGGACAATTTAATGTCATATCGGCACGTTGGTCATAGTAGCTCAATGGTAGAGCGGCTGGACGGAAACTAGAAGATCCGTGGTTCAAATCCCGGCTATGGCATTGAATTTTTCAGTCTGACTCTACGTTTCCACAATTACTACTTTTTGTTTAGATCAATTTTTTTCACTTTTAATAGTGAATTTTTTCAACAAATTTCTGATTTAGCAATGGGCAATCCTCCTTCACCTTTTCTTGTTGATCTATTTATGAGTTTTTTCGAAATGCAGGTCATTAAAGTTTGGTATGAATATGTTGATTATAATTTTGCAATTGTTCCTGATAAACTCATAAAAGATGCTTTAAAATTGCTAAATTTACAAGATAAAGCTATAAAGTTTACACTATAAACAGAAATAAATGGATTCCTTCCTTTTCTAGATCTAAGATAATAAGAAATAATAATAAATTAAACTTTGGTATTTATAGGAAGTCTACTGATATTGATAATTACATAAAAATAAATGTTTAACCGTTTTTCAAATAGATTTGCTGTTTTCAATAGTTTGATTTATAGATTAATAAATATACCCCTGAATAAATATAAATTTAATAAATAATATCAACATATTATAAACACTGCTTTAATTTGTGGTTTTAATAAAGACTTTATAAATAAAAAAAATAAAAAATTCAAGTATCAGAAAACTTTTAATGATATCTCTACCCTTAGAAAAATAAAATACGATTACAATTTTAAAAAAATTTACTTACCATTCTTGGGTTAATAAACATTTTCAAACAATTTTTAAAGAGTTTGGTGTAACTTAAGTTCCGCAAAATAAATATACTATTAAACATCTATTACATTTCTCTAAAACAAGATAAAATTCCTAATAATAAAAAATCTGGTATTTGTCAATCTAATTGTTTCAATTGTGATAAAGTTTATGTTGGAAAGACAAAACGTAATTTAGAAACCAGAACGAAAGAAGATTTTCGTAACAATAAGTATAAACAGACTGATAAATTGGCCGTAGCAAATCATCTTTGGTCATTTAACCATGAAATAAATCCAGAAGTTAAATTATTAAAACAATTAAATAGTCCGATAGATTAAATGGTTTGCGAAAATATACTTATTTTAAAAACAAACATCGCGTAATGGATTTTGAAATACCAGCAGTCGATTCTGTTTTTAAATTTGTTTTATTTTCGGATTTTGGTAGTACTAACAAGAACATATTAACATCTAGCGTTCGTAACGATGACGTCAGCTTTGTTGTTTCCGGCTGAGGATGTGTAAAAGTTTTACATGAAATCGCGATCCCGGACAATTTATAAGAAAAATATCATCATTTCGTATAAGTGAAGTTTTAAGTTACAAATTGTTATATTTGTATCTAATGATATAGAGTTGGTGATTTTTGGGACACTCAAAATTCATGAGATTGTGGGACGGAGCAGATGAAAATTTTGTGTGTTATGGGTTTAAATTTTGAAATACTTATAGTTTTATCAAACAGGAAGTAGTCATTCGTTGCCAATAAAAGCTTTAAAAGATGGAACAATTTAGAGGCAGATAGAGGAATAAGAGTTTTTAAGAACTGGCTTTTTAAAGTGGGTAGATGTGATTGTTGTGTATAGGGAAAGTGTAAGGATGTGAAGTTGGCCGGATGCTACCACCGGTCGAAATAAGGCCGGTCGCGATGATGGTGACAGCAGCACCTGTGGGGGGAGGGTGCACTGGCCGGCCCGGTTTGTTGGCCCCACCTTGGCCCCGGGCTAACACCGCCTCCGCACGCTTAATATTCGCAAACTGTAATCTCTCTCTTCGTGGCAAGGAACGTTTACATAACGAGAGAGAGAACATCCTTGTTCCTTACCTCCTCTTAGGACAGAGAAAATCTGCAGGAGATGGGGCAAATGCAGATAACACTGGAACAGGCAAACTAGAGAGAAAAATAATAATAAGGATTGTTTGGAAAGAAGTTAGAGCGAGTTGAGCAGGTTGAAAAACCAGAAATTGTAAACAACTTTAATGAAGAAAAGGTCATTAATACAGTATAGATATTTAAAACTGGAATGGAGGAGAGAAAAATACATCAAGGTACCTAACCGATACGTTAGAATGGGGAATGCATCGACAATGACAATGAATTTAAGTGACCCAAGGAGTGTTGAAATACACTAAATGTAATAGAATTTTATTTATATGTTTTTTTTTTAATTTACATCCCCCAACGTTAAGTCATATCGGACGATGAATAATATAGATGAGATGATACTCAAATGAGTCCAGGGTCCATAGACCTTAGGATTATCCGGCATTCATATTTTAGAATAAGGGAAAATTCCGGAAACAAAAATTACACTGATATTCGCCCTGACAGAGACATCCTGAACTAAATTTAGCAGAATTTAACATTAGAAAAATGGAAAGATTTACTAATAGAGCTAAACCTTACCGAGATTTTTAACTCAAAATCAGATGATTGTATAGAGAAAGTAGGAAAACTTTTTAGGATGATATTAAATTATGTGCATATTGCAAAATTTTACAATTTACGACTTTTGGCTACATTTATTTGTCTTTACTACCTTGTTGCTACCTTGGCTTAAATGACACCCTGGTCTTCTGCTCTACCAGGTAACCTCCATACCTCCTTGTTACTTAATTAGTCCCATTATTCCCCCTCATCTTCCCTTCTTATATTCTTTACATTTCTTGTCCATTTTTCTTTTACTTTCTGCAACAACTCACCAATACTTCTTACCTTCTTTCCCCCCCTGCCCGTTAAAATTTTTATAGCTACTATCCTCTTCTCTACTTTCTCATATTTTTCCTCCCAACCCTTTTTTATCCACATTGCAACCTCCTAGCATTCTGTTACATAGTGTTCCATGCTTTCTTTTCCCCCACACAATTCACAAATTCCCTTTTCCCTACCTTTTATCCCTCTTAGAAATGTTGATCCTTTCTCATCCAAGCTAACCCTTCTCTCTCTTGCCTATTGCAGGAATCTACATATGCTTCTCGTCCCCAATTTCTTTAAATCTATGAAAAGATTAAAATGTGGAGAAAGGTTATTCGAAAAAAAAGTATAGCGAAATATAAATGCAAATAGGCGTACAATAGACTTCTTCATTATACAACATGGCAAAACATTGAGGCATATTGACCTTCAATTACATAGCGCTGTATTCATTTATTATCTTGTTTATTAGAAGAGCGAAATATCTGTAACTTGGCATACAGTACATGGCGAAACACAAATAAATCTGTGTCTTTGATATGAAAGGTTAGTCAATTAATTATTATATACAAATATAAATTACCAGTACAGTCGCTTGACACAAAGTCATTTTTATTCCCTCTTCTTTCTCCTTGTTCCTTGATGTTCAATCACGTAATACATGATTTCTCGCGTTTGCCGATGTATGACACGTTGTTGTGGTTACATCTGAATAGAGTGTATTACTGGACTCCCCGTGTACAGATATATTTCTTAGAGCTGGCGCGTGACCTTGCTCGATGAGCACGTGTGAGATCATACAAATCAATGGCTGGGGTAAGATCTCTGCTTTCACCAGCAGATTGCTGATAAAGCTAGTGGAATAAAAGACAGATGATCAACCTGACACCCCTTTTCATTACAAATAGACAAGTGAACAAGACCATAAACTACTGCTCAACATTACGTCATACACCACGTCTACAAATACTTCTGTATGTGTGATAAGCTTGCGTAAAGAATTCCGTTATTACACATTCCTTCCAATTTGCTTCCACGCTTTGCGGTGTTTTACAACATAATGTTATATATAAGGCAAAGAAACATAAATAAAACTCTTACAGAGGGGTTAAATGATTTTGTAAGCTTTATGTAACGATTATAGAAGATAATGAAGCATTCATTCATTTGCAGAACAGAGGATATAGTCAAAATTAGTTAACGAATAAAATAATATTAATAAAACATTTATAGCATGGTAATAAATGGGTAGAAGACAGAAAGGTAGGCTAAGGTGCAGGCGGGTAGCCACTGGTCCACTATTGCCAAAATCATGAGTACGTGGTAAAACCAAGCACGAACCGTCCAAGTGCAGTGAAATTTGTAGTGCAGTGAATATGTACAATAGAGATTACGATTCCCTGGATCACAGCTCCAGACATGTCACACTTACGCGGCAAATCTTGGTTAGGGTGAGTTATTTGAATACGGTCTCCTTTTTCCGTATTTTTCCTTGTCCTGAAAGCTGAATATCTGGTAAGTCTAACCTCTATGTACCCTGGACTCATGTGAACACCATTTCATTCATCGTCCGATATGGCTTAGCTTTGGAAGTTTTACCATATTCTGAAAGATGAATATCTGGTGACTCTAAACTCTGTGTACCCTGTACTCATTTGAACACCATTTCATTCATCGTCCGATATGGCTTAGCTTTGGAAGTTTTACCATATTCTGAAAGATGAATATCTGGTGACTCTAAACTCTGTGTACCCTGTACTCATTTGAACACCATTTCATTCATCGTCCGATATGGCTTAGCTTTGGAAGTTTTACCATATTCTGAAAGATGAATATCTGGTGACTCTAAACTCTGTGTACCCTGTACTCATTTGAACACCATTTCATTCATCGTCCGATATGGCTTAGCTTTGGAAGTTTTACCATATTCTGAAAGATGAATATCTGGTGACTCTAAACTCTGTGTACCCTGTACTCATTTGAACACCATTTCATTCATCGTCCGATATGACTTAATATTGGAGGTTTTCCCTTACCCTGAAAGATGAATGTTTGGTAACTCTAACTCTATGTATCCTGTACTGTTTTGAGTACCGTTTCATTTATATTTAATTTAGTCCTATATGACTTAACGTTGGAGGTTTTCCCTTATCCTGAAAGATAAATGTCTGGCAGCCCCATGTTTTATGTACCCTGTACTCCTCTGAACATCATTTCATTCATCGTGCGATATGAATAAATATTGGAGCCTTTTCCGTATCCTGAAGGATGAATGCCTGGTAACTCTAAGCTCTATGTACCCTGGACTCATTTAAACATCATTTTATTGATCGTCCGATATGACTGAACGTTCTTAAGGTTTTCCCCTTATCCTGGAAGAAGAATGTCTGGTAACTCTAAGCTCTATGTACCCTGTTCTCATTTGAACATCATTTCATTCATCGTGCGATATAACTAAATATTGGAGGCTTTTCCGTATCCTCAAGGATGAATGGCAACTCTAAGCTCTATGTACCATGGACTTATTTGAACATCATTTCATTCATCGTCCGATATGACCTAACGTTGGAGGACGTAAATGAATAAAGAAAAGGCGGAAGACCGAAAGTGGAGACGGCTTCAAACGTAGCATCAATCAGACGATGAACATTCCCACGTTTAATGGTACACGATGTTTTAATTAAAGTCCATCTCAAGTAGAGAGCTCAAGCTTTTTATTTGCTTATTACTGACGTATATTAAACAAGACATTCATAAAGGGACCAATTAAGAGTTTGAATGTTTTAAATCAGACACGGCGGTGCAAACAAGTGACTGTCAAGTTACACTGGCAACAGTTCAAAACCTGCAAAGTTATATCCTACAGATGCAGAACACGCTGTCGTATTAGATGATGCAAATCCAAATTTACACCAACATCTGGGGAATAGTAAAACAAGGTGAAATGAAATGATTTGTCTTAAAATGAAAGAACACACAAAAAGGACTCACGAGTTTTTTTTTTGGGGGGGGGGGGATATGTGAATATAGTAGACTCAAGTGATAGTCAAATGTTTTAACAGCTGGTCGTCATGAGATAGGCAAAAGTTAAATGTCATGTTCTGAACTATTCTTGCGCAACAAGTGTTCATAGGTTTTTAGTGCGTGGAATTCAGTGGATACGACAAACGATTTCATATTTTATAAATTAATATTTCCCCATATTTCGTAAGATTCACAAATTTCCAGTTTGGAAGTATTTCTGTTGAACTCATATGACTTTCTCTACTCTTGTACCACTTATTACTCTATCTACTTCATTTTAATAAAAATTTCTAGGTGCAAGGGAATATGTGAACACTGTAACTTTAAGTGACAGTCAAATTCTTTAAAGCTAGTCAATGTGTAATGGCTTTGAAAGTCCATACTCTTTGCATGGCTAAGGGGTGAAAAATAAATAGCGACTTCCCATTTGAGAAAATATATTTCTAAACTGGAGCAAATATAGGGAATAAAAAGGAATGGCTAACTTACCAAAAGTTTCCATAAATTATATGTTATAACAAACTCTACATTTTTATGCAGTAAGTTACTAATAAATACGTACAATACTGTCGCGAACCCATTATATACGATAGCGCGGCTTGTGTACACAAAGAGCCTGCAGATAAAGATAGCCCGGAGATAAAAGTTTGGCCGACACAGATAAGGTTACGCGTCTGGAACATTCGTGTTTTATCTGGTGACGTGTGACAGAACATTCTATTTGTTGATTGTTACAGAACAATCTCGAATTATCAGTGAGGTATATATAAGAGATTGTGACAGTAAAGCGGACAGTAGTAAACAGTTGTAAGGGCAGTGGAAATTAATTGTTCTTTCACACTGACCATTTGTAGGCTAAATTGTGGAAACGTACAGTCAGACTGAAAAATTCAATGCCATAGCCGGGATTTGAACCACGGATCTTCTGGTTTCCGTCCAGCCGCTCTAACCTTTGAGCTACTATGGCCGACCTTGCCAACATGACATTAAATTCTCCAACTGACTCGTAAATTGTAAACTGTGAAAGAACAATTAATTTCCATTAATTTACCTAATAGTGGTCCGAACTATAAAGCCCGGGCCTTAAATTACTTACAGCATAGTAAGTCGCCATTAAGATAGTTGTCTCATGTGTATATGAGAACTCCTAAGTGGTTTACCGGGAGAAACACGAGTCAGTTGTAGAATTTAATGTCATTTCGGCATGTTGACCATAGTAGCTCAAGGGTTAGAGCGGCTGGACTGAAACCAGAACAACCGTGGTTCAAATCCCGGCTATGGCATTGAATTTTTCAGTCTGGCTCTACGTTTCCACGGTTGTAAGGGCAGTTGTAAACAGAGTAGTAGTCGTAAACAGGAGTTGTTACAAGAGTGTTGTAAATAGTGGAAGTTGAGTAAGCTCCTTGTTGTGGTCAACGACCTTGGTAGACTGTAATTGTGTATGTGACGTAATTTTGATTTAATCTATAAGTGTACCAAGAGTATTTCTACGGAAATAAAGAACATTTCTGCAACTTGGACTTTTAATTCTAGGAGCTCACAAAGTCACGGTATGAAGCTATTAACAGTGAAGCAAACAAATGTATACGAATATAACAATTTGTAACTTAAAACTTCACTTATCTTATAAGAAATGATGATACTTTCCTTATAAATTGTCCGAGATCGCGATTTCATGTCAAACTTGTACACATTCTCAGCCGGAAACAACAAAGCTGTCGTCATCGTTACGAACGCTAGATGTTAATATGTTCTTGTTAGTACTACCAAAATCTGAAAATAAAACAAATTTAAAAACACAAATGACTACCGGTATTTCAAAATTCATTACGCAATGTTTGTTTTCTAAAATAAATATCCTTTCCCAAACGATTAAATCTATCGGACCATATAATTGTTTTAATAATTTAACTTCTGGATTTATTTCATGGTTAAATGACCAAAAAATGATCTGCTACGGTCGATTTATCAGTTTGTTTATACTTAATGTTACGAAAATGTTCTTTCATTCTGGTTTCTAAATTACGTTTTGTCTTTCCAATATAAACTTTATCACAATCGAAACAATTAAACTGATAAATACCAGATTTTTTATTATTAGGAATTTTATCTGTTTTAGAGAAATGCAGTAAATTTTAATACTATATTTATTTTGAGGAACTAAATGTATACCAAATTCTTTAATTTTTTTTTTTGAAAATGTTTATTAACCCAAGGAAGCTAAGTACATTTTTGAAATTTAAATCGTTTTTTACTTTTTTAAGGGTAGAAATATCATTAACAGTTTTTTTATATTTGAATTTTTCAAATTTTTTATTTATAAAATCTTTATTAAAACCATTAATTAAATCAGTATTTATAATAGGTCTATATTCTTTATTAAATTCATCTTTATTGAGGGATATATTTATTAATCTACAAATCAAACTATTGAAAGCAGCAAATTTATGTGAAAAAGGGTTAAATTTTTTTGTTTTGTAATTATCAATATGAGTAGACTTCCTATAAATACCAAAGTTTAATTTATTGTTTTTCTAATATCTTTAGATCTAGAAATGGAAGAAATGCATTAATTTCAGTCTCTAATGCAAATTTTATAGCTTTATCTTGCAAATTTAGTAATTTTAAAGCATCGTTTATGAGTTTATCAGAATCAATTGCAAAAATATCGTCAACATATCTACACCAAACTTTAAAAAGTTATAGGGAATGCTTTAGTGACTTTCAGAACTGTTTACCGGTTATACAGTCGTCCAGAATAAAGAGGACATATGAGGACATTTCCAGAACATTCAAGGTATACATTTAATTTTTAATGAACGTAGCTTAAACATATGATCCACGGTCATCCACAACGTGCAGAACACCACGGCCAATTGTTGCAAACCTAAATCAGATAGTAAAATTATGATTACAGGAAGGACGTTTGCAAACAGAAAACACACCAACCGATCCTTGAAAACCACGAAAACCCCACTCGCCGGGGATCAAACCCACGCCCTCGCGAACTTGATTCGCAAATGTTACCGCGGCGCCATCTCAGGGAGCTTTGCCTCAAGTAAAGGTGCAACAGAAGAAATAAAACAGTAATGGAGCAGACAAGGAAAAAAATTGTATTACAAGAGTTAAAAGTTTGTGTCAAGCAGAGTTAGGAGGGCAATACCCGGGCCAGACTTGTGCATTCCAACCGGTTATCTGGCCTTTAAAACTAGTTGCTAAATTCCTGGACCATCAGCGGCGGCTTCTGCCTGAACTGTATTCGACAACTCCTCTCTAAATCCCAACTAAATTACCTGTAATTATCACAAGGAGACCTGAAATATTCTTAGAATTGACGATTAAATAGACGATTTTAATTTATAAATATTTAAAATAACATGTTTTTAAATTGGTCTAAACGGTATAATAGTTATCATGTAACCAGTGTATAATCACTGTGACACGACTGTATAATTTAGCGCGTGACCGAAAGGTTTTGTGCTACCATAGCATTAAGATAGGCAAAAATTAATAGTAAATTTGCTAAATATAAGGTTAAAATGTATCAGAGAGCAGAGACGTATGACGTAAGGAGATGCTTCATTTGTTTCAACACTTGTGGAAGAACATGAACGTTTAGTGTAAACACGTTGAATTGGATTGTATTCCTCTTGAAATTTTGAGCGAAGACAAATGTGCTAAGGAGTTATATAAAAATACTAAAGATTACGTAGAAAATGAAGCTAGCTACAGTGAATAATGAATATGACACAAATATAACTATTTGTAACAAAAACTTCACTTATCTTAAGCAAATGATGTTAATTTTTCTGTTTAATTGAGATCGTTGCATCGTCAGTCCATCAACACTTAGTCGTCAAGGATTCCGGTTACCATGTTATTATGTTTTTGTTTTTCATTATTACCAAAATCTGAAAACGAAACAAACCTAAAAACAGAATCAACTGCTGGTATTTCAAAATTCACTACGGGACGTTTATTTTTTTAAATAAGTATCTTTTCCCAAACCATTAAATCTATCGGACCATTTAATTGTTTAAATAATTTAACTTCTGGATTTATTTCATGGTTAAATGACCAAAAATGATCTGCTACAGCCGATTTATCAGTTTTTTTATACTTAATGTTACGAAAATGTTATTTCGTTCTGGTTTCCAAATTACGTTTTGTCCTACCAATGTAAACCCATTCACAACATAAACAACAATCATCTTTCTTTAGAGAAATGTAGCAAAATGTTTAATTGTATATTTGTTTGAGGAACCAAAGTTATACCAAAATCTTTAAAAACTTTTTGAAATTGTTTATTAAACCAAGGATGAAAGTAAATTTTTAAAAATTATATTTTTTTTTTATTTTTAAGGGTAGAAATATCATTAACAGTTTTTATACATAAATTTTTCAGTATTCTTTTGTATAAAGTGTTTATTAAAACCATTAATTAAAGCAGTATTAATAATATGTTTATATTCTTTATTAAACTCATCTTTATTCAGGGGATATATTTATTTATCTATAAATCAAACTATTGAAAAAAACCAAATTTACGTGGAAAAGTGTTAAAATTCACATTAAAAACGGAAATTGATGGTTTTCTTCCTTTTTTGTATTTGAAGATAATAATAAATAATAAATTGGATTTTGGTATTTAGAGGAAATCTACTCATCGATAGTTACATAAAAAACAAAAACAAAAGTTTTAAATAATTTATGGTGCTTGTTTAAAACTTAGTTGAAAAGAGGCTATAGTCATTACAATTTACAATCATTAGTTTTAGGAAGCTAGGATAAATTATTTTAAAAACTGATATATTGGAATAAAATTTTTCTTTAAAAATTTAAATAACTAGAACTAAAACCCGTAGCTCTGTGTTTCTTTGTCTTGCATCCAATTCTAAGTTTAAAAGCTTAAAGTTTCAAATCTCTAGCTGGTCGTGAATTTAATTGAACATGTTTTCCATGCAAAGGCTAGTTTGAACTTAAAGAGCTTTCTTGAAAGAGAGTTAACACTGCATTGTCACCCAGTTCTGAGCCACGATTAACGTTTACGTCTACAACACACTGGGATGTTATTTTAAAATAGATTGTAAAATATGTACCGAGCGGAAGCGAGTTAATAAAAACGTTTTAGTGAGCGGTAAGCTTTACGAGACCCCTTTACGTGTCAAATATTTCGGGAACGCGCTTCCAGTTTTAAAACAGGAAAACAAGAGAAGGATAGATGAAAAATAAAATTGAACATGGGTCTCGAAATAATTTATTAGTAAGTTACAAGGCAAATCAGAAGGTTACAAAAACTGCTGGAAATAATTTCCTTTCGTTTTGAAACATGCCTCAAGTCTGCATTCCATGTTATCATGTACTCTGTTACAAATTGCAGGAGTGTTGCCTAGTTGGTCAAATCCAGGGTGCCCGCTTCGGTAGCGTGGTGGTAGCGTGTCTGCCTCACGTTCAAGAGCTCCCGAGTTCGAATCTCGGTCAGGGTGAGTTACTTGGATAAGGTTTTTTCCGGAGTTTTCCCTTATCCTGAAAGACGAATGTCGGGTAACTCTAAGCTCCATGAACCCCGGACTCATTTGAGCATCATTTCACTCATTCCGTTCATTGTCCGATATGACGTAAATTGGAGGACGTAAATAAAAAAAATCCAGGGTCGATACGATCTCTCACAGTGTCAGCGTGCAGTACTACAGGAGTTCAAAAATCCATTAGATTCAAATAAGAAGATCGAGGAGGTCATCAGTCGATCTATGTGGAAATTCATCATTTAAAAGCTTACGTAGTATCAGACTAAACCGAGCTGGCACACCATCGTAAAAACGACGTCCAGAAGCACGTCATAAAAATGTAGTTCTAGTCTAAGAAATGTACAAGGGCTGCTCAATAAAGAATAACCATAATTTTTTTACGGTCATAATTTTTCGCACTAAAATTCAAACTTATTATATTCTGTTAGCTTAATGTGAAACAAACACGCCGTAGTCGTTTCATTGTTGGTACTCCTGGTTCCCGCCTGTGAGAACCAGGTTCAGTATCAGTATCGCCTACCGATGCAATGGAGGTAACATGCGAGAAACAATATGCGACTTTGAAATTCTGCTTTGGTCTCAACAAATCCTCAGTTGAGCCCTATACAATATTACAGGAGGCCTATGGAGATCTGTTCTTCCCTATTGCATAGCTCGAAGGTGGTTTAAAATGTCTCAAGAGGGAAGACAATCAATTTCAAAGGAAGGTGAACCCGGTGCCCCAGTTACTGCTCTTACGGAAGAAAACATCAACACTGCTGCTGCCATTGTGAGAGAGGATCGACGAATTACCTTAAGATCACTTTCTGAAATACTGAACATTTCATTGGGTGCCTCCCACACGTTGGGGACAGAAACATTACACATGATACGTGTTTGTGCACGATGGGTTCCAAGACTGTTGATTCCCGAACAAAAGGACATTCACATGCAGGTCTGCATGCAGTTAAAGTTGATGTTAGAAAAAGATCCGGGGTTTCTTTCAAATGTAATCACTGCTGATGAAACTTGGCTACATCATTTCGATCCTCAGAGCAAACAGCAAAGCTCAGTGTGAAAATCTCCTTCATCACCAACCCCGCAAAAGCAAAAGTGGCTGCTTCTGCTGGGAAAGTTATGGTCATCTCATTCTTTGATATTCACGGAATGGTTTATCACCATGTTGTACCTGACCACACATCAGTAAGTGGACAATACTACAGGGATAACCTGAAAACATTGCAAGTCCATATCAGGCGCAAAAGACCACATTTCCCTGAAGCATGCTGGATACTGCACCACGATAATGCGCGGCCGCATATAGCCGATGTTGTTGCTGAATATCTTGCAAAAATAAACGGAAATTGCATCCCTCACTCTCCTTGCAGTCTGGATTTAGCCCCATGTGACATTTTTCTATTCCCTAACTTGAAGAAACGCCTTCGTGGGAGGCATTATCCATCATCAGAAGCAGTGGTGAAGGCTGCGGAGGCGATTTTGAAGGATCTCTCAAAAATGGTTTCCAGCATGTCTTTGAAGACTGGCAACAACGCTGGAGCAAGTACATCGCATTCAGAGGAGACTATTTTGAGAAGGGTCATCATTATTATGAGGATGAGTAAAGGTACGTTGTCGGAAAAGATTGTAATCATTCTTTATTGAACAGCCGTTGTAGTTACGTCTTTGGTATTGAGGAAAGAAATAGGGACAAATAATGTAATGAATAATGATTCCACCACAAATCTTTAGACAGAAATTCTGTTGAGGTCTGTCCTGTCCTGTATTTATAGCCCCTTTATGAGTATTATGGAAATACGGTAATAAGTAAACCCAGACTCATCAGTAGACAAGGTACAAACTAAGAACCAGTTATGTAACATGTGATGACAGAAATTTCTTGTTGACACAATGTCTGTCATATTTAATACTTGTACCTGCTGAAAGTAATACAGGTATAGAAAATTTTCATACAAAATTCTCCAAATAGTCAATGTGTCTTGTATTATCCGATATGTTAATGTTCACATCACGGTCAGTACTTCGTACCTCTGTTGTCTCTCGAAACACTTCTCTCAAATTACCACTCTCTGTTAAGTGTTGGCAAATTTGTGACAATGTGTTCAAGTTTTTCTCGGGAAGCAAGCCAGGTGAAAAGACGATTAGAAATACACGTCTCGGAAGTGTGCATCTCTCCCATCAACACTATCAAAATTCGCATTTCTGAACAAAAGACTTAGTAAATTAAATGCCAGGTCAGGAGATGGCGTGAGTATGGAAGTTAAATAGGTCAAAGAAACGTGACGCTGTATTTTGGAATAGAATTATGATGCAAAGATCTACAGGTGTATTATCTTGAAACCCCAGATCGGGAAGACAACTGATAGCGGAATTTGTTGGGATGATTGATACTTGGAGATTAATTTCTCACCTTTGGGTGACGATCTTGAAGAAGTCTAGAAGTTTCTCCTGCAACTCTGGATAATTAGACGCATCTGTAATTGTTGAGCGACGAGATATTTTTCTTTCCCAGGATCGCGGTAACGGGACTGATAAAAACAGTATTTCTATCTTTAAAGAATGAATAATACTTTTCTTCTTCAAAAATGCAAATTTAATTCCTCGTAAACAATTTTAAATTCTTTGAAACAATTACAAATATTAATGTAGTATTTTTACAACCAACGGTAGATGCCACTATGAACTATTTCTTTTCTTCCGAACACGCTACTTATATATCTTTGATGTACACACAAAATTGTTTCTGCACACACTCGGATAGACAAATATTCGTCTTATCCATAAGATTTTCATAAGCAGAAGAACAAAATCCTTTAAAAATATTCAAAAACTTATCATGATCAGTTGCCATGGTTACACTATTACCTACTTTACACCACTTCTTTATTTTATTTTAAATACTAATGTCTTTAAATAATCCTACCAAAATATGAAATATAAAAATAACTGCTACAAACGTAACTATTTAACTTGATTATCAAGCTCCATTGATCTTTGCTTCTTAAATCGACATATTTCCATTTTCAAGGCCGGTTTCCAAGAAGAGCTGAACTGAAATCCAGCATCACGATTAAGCGTGCCTCTCTCGGAGGAAATGGCCAAAGCCTCCTTAATTCTCCGCTCCCAGTAACTGTTGCATTTTTCCAAGACGGTCGTTTCCCAAAAATTGGCTCTATGGTCGTTATCAAAACAATACTCTGCCAGCTCAGACTTCTCAGGTTGCATTAAACAAATGCTCCGTTCATGTTCGTTTATTCTGGTAGCGATGCTCCTTCCGGTTTGTCCTATTTACGCTGTCCCACCCCGGAACTTGGAAGTCCAGATTGTCTTTCACTGGTCTCAACAGATGTTTAATCTTCGGAGCTGGCTTGTGGATGGTCCTGATGTTGTATTTGGCGAGAATTCTGCTGATTCTGCCGGATAGGTTCCCGTAAACGGGATACAGGCTGTAGCGGCAGGCTTATCTGACGCTTGCTGTATTACAGGTTTCCCTTTCCTAGCTTTGGTGATCGTGGCTTCAACGTCATATTCGGAGTAGCCGTTTGTGAGAATGTTCGTGAATAAGGTAACTATCAGTGTATCTTTCTACATAAAGCACACATGCTCGTGATACATTCTGATCTATGTCATATGTGCAGTGGACATCGGTCTATTAACTAACAAAATACACTCACTTCTGTTTTCTGTATTCTATAACAAAGAACTATCAGTGGATAACAATTTAGTTCAGGTAATTACACTCGGCAACAAAAAATAATTTTTAATGTTTTAAGCACTTCATGAGGCAGTTCCTACTAATTTTGGTTGAGAAAAACAAATATGACAATGAGAAATTTGTATTAGCTCTGGTTTCTATGATATACACAAGGTGGCAGTACTATATATTAACGGATTGAGAGAAAAGGATACATTTTAACTATACACATGCTAACAACAATGAAAGTGCATTTGATTTTTTTAACTGGTAATTACATGCTAATAGTTCTAAATTGCTGGAAAAATACGTCGCAGATAGTCGTGTCTGAAGAGAATCATGTGGTGGCCTACTGACTTCGTAGTCTTTTAGCTTGCCTCTTGTGATGGAGTTCCGCAGACCAACAGTAATCCGCAAGCATTACTTCATTCCAACGGCGCTGATATCTTTGTTCCATAACAGAAATGTCCTGATGGAATCTCTCCCCATGTTCATCACTAACAGCTCCACAACTAGGAGAGAAAGAGTCTAGGTGGGAGTGGAGAAAATGGATCTTAAGGGACATGTTACATTCAAGGTTACGGTATTTTTGCAGGCGCACTGTCACCAAATGCTTGTAGTTGTCATCTACGGTATTTTGATAGGTGTGCCAACTTCCAAAAAATATTCCCCCAAATATAAAATCTCCACTCTAAAAAATGAAATGTCACCGTATCTTTAAAACAAGAGCTCATCTATAATTTTATGGTGATTTTTGAATTCAGCAGATGGAAATACATGTAAATTCACCATTTTTAAGCCCGAAACATGTTCATTGTTGCCCAGTGTTTTTAATTCTTTTATTTGTAACAAAACCGAATAAGAAATAATTAAACAATCAGTATAAATAATTAGATTAAATTGATTACTATTATTGGTGTCAACGAGATGGCGAAGATTGTAGCAATTCTGTAACAAATTATTTGCTGACCAGCTTCAGATGAAGTGTTTTGGTGTTTGAAATAATGAAACATCCTGTATAAAACCTCGTGACTGCTGCACATTAGCACCGAAGAGATTTTACCTTTGGTGGGAGTTTAAACATCCTTTATGATTACTGAAATAAAGGCCGCCCGAGAGAGCTGTGAATATACGGAGCCAATTAAGTCAATTCTTGAGGGATTGGGCGTAACGAAGTATTATTCAATCTTCCGGTGGAACAAATACTGCCAACATTTTGCGTGCTCTGGATTTTTGCATACCGTAGTGTTTCATCGACCTCGCAGAATGTGGGTGATACCGCTATGTAGTGCAGCGACCTAACGGAGATTCATCTCAAACGTGCATTCCTCTGAGGAAGCTGCAACAACTTGCCTGCTCTTTAGAAAAGTAACTCATGAATGACTGCGTCTCAGCATCCTTATACCGCAACGATTGACGCGTAAAATTTGTGCTTTTATAAAGACATAACAGCGAGATATATCGGAAATCTGCTATACTTAGGATTATTTTTAATTAACGTTCTGTAACGTCATATCGGAAGTTGAATGACATGATGTTCAAATGAGTCCAGGTTCCACAGAGCTTAAGAGTTCCTTGAATCTAAGATGATAATGCATGTCACCGCAATAGAAAAAGTACAATCAAAATTTCTAAAGTACATACTATTTAAAAGAACTGGATATTACACTATTTTTTGTTTTTGTAATATTACGTCCTCCAACTTTAAGTCATATTGGACGGTGAATGAAATGATGCTCAAATGTTTCCAGGGTCCATGGTGCTTAGAGCTACCAGACATTCGTCTTTAAGGCTAAGGGAAAACCACTGAAAAGACCTTACCCAGGTAACTCACCCTGACCGAGATTCGAACTCGGGACCTCTTGAACGTAAGGCAGACACGCTACCATCTACTCTACCCAGGCGGGCTTACCCTACTTACACAAATTATGAAACCCTTCATGAAATATTTAAATTTAAAAACTTTGAAGTTTAGAAGAGACATTGCGGGGTCAATATTTCTGTACAAAGTATTACATTCGATTATTGATGATATTAATATTACAACATATATATTATTTTATGTACCCAACAAAATAAGCAGAGTCAGGGTTTTTTTTTCACCTCGAAAGCAAATACAGAAATCCATTAAAAATCACCGTTACACAGAATTATGTATTTATATAATAAACTTCATCGTTTCGATGTAGATATTTTCAACATGTCTGAAACTCAATTCCAAAATGCTGTAACTACTAACTACTTATTCGCAGATCAGTAAATTACAAAAATTGACAGTAGTATCGTTACTGTAATTAGTAATAGTAAAATAATTACTTACCATGCCACCTTCATTTTTTTCTCTCTTTTTCTTTTTATTCATTGTTTCTATTCCCTATATTTCCTTTTCTGTATTATTTTGTGTTCATTTATGTTTTTCTTGTGTTTTATTTGAGTATGTATGTAAATACCTATGTATGATAAACATTGTAATTGGGCTTACAAGCCTGTTATGTTCATAGGAATAAATAAATAAATAAATAAATAAATAAATAAATAAATAGATGGATGGATGGACGGACGGACGGACAGACAGACAGACAGACAGACAGACAGACAGACAGACAGACAGACAGACAGACAGACCAGGCAGATAAATCAATATATAAATAGATAAATAAATTTATCCTTCAGGATAAGAAAAATAGCACCGGAAATAACTTTAACCAGATACTCACTGTCACCGAGATTCGAACTTGGGACCTCTTGAACGTAGTATACAGGGGCGGGAATGTCTCTGAAGATGCAGTAACTTCAGCAGATATAATAGTTCAATAGTTAGAGTTTGTAGTACTAAGATTCAGAAACAATGTAATTCTAAATCCTCAAACAGTTGACAACTTACTTCAAATATTTCTTGTATTAGTCTAAATCAGTCAGCTTAACGCACGCAGGTATACCCTGAAGGCAGCCGAGAAAGAGAGCGAAGATAGCGTGAAAGGTAACACATTTCTTCATCAATTCTTGAAAGTACATTTTTAAGAGGAGTAATAGTACAAGGGGGGGGGGGGGGTCCCAAAATAAGCTGCGCTCCGAGGGCGCTGCCCCTCGTAGACGTAGTGCAGGGTTCTCACGCTAACGGTGTTAGTAGAGACCTTCATGAAACAGCTGTGCAGACGGCGTCAGTGTAGAGCTGAACGTGCAAGTGTGGTATTGTGTTTCTCTGACTGTTGGCGGGTTACCTCTGCGAAGTCGTTATGGCAACTTTAAAAGAACAAAGAGTGTGTGTAAAATTTTGTTTCCTGCTTAGAAAAACTGCAACGGAGACACACCAAGTGCTTCAGGAAGCTTTTCAGGAGGACGCTATGAGCCGCTCACAGGTTTTCGAGTGGTTTGGACGCTCTAAACGTGGTGAGATGTGTGTTGAAGACCAAGCTCGTTCTGGACGCTCTTTAACATCGCGAAATGAGGAGAACATTGAAAAGGTGCGCCAAAAGATCAACGAGAATCGTCGCCAAACGATCGATCAAATTTCAGCAGCGACAGGAATCAGTTGGAGCTCGTGCCAGCGGATTTTGAGGGAGGATTTGCACATGAGACGTGTTGCTGCTAAATTTGTTCCGCGCCTTCTCACACAAGAGCACAAAACCATCCGCATGAATGTGTATCGGGACTTGCTAACAGAGATTGCACGTGATCCAAACTTCTTGAACAAAGTCATTACAGGGGATGAGAGTTGGTGTTACGGCTATGACCCAGAAACCAAGCAAGCGTCAAGCCAGTGGAGGACTCACAACTCTCCCAGACCAAAGGGGGGGGGGGACAAAAAAGCAAGGAAAGTGAGGTCAAATGTGAAGGCGATGATCATTGTCTTTTTTGATGTTCGTGGAATTGTGCATCGGGAATTCATAGCCCTGGCCAGATTGTTAACCAGCACTTTTACTTGGATGTTTTAAGGCATCTGCGAGAGGATGTGAAGAGGAAACTCCCGGAACTTTGGCGATCAGGTGACTGGTATCTGCATCACGACAACGCTCCAGCACACACGGCCTTACGAGTGTTCCACTATTTGGCATCTCAGAGGTGGTCTGTCGTTCCCCACGCTCCGTATTCGCCGGACCTAGCCCCGTGCGACTTTTTCTAATATCCACGAATGAACAAAACGCTAAAAGGGGAGCGTTATACGATGTGGAGGCGGTAGAAGCAGCTTCGCAATGGGAACTGGACAATATCAAAGTTGCAGAGTTCCAAACATGCTTCCAAAAGTGGGAAAAGAGACTTGACAAGTGCATCGCATATAATGGAGAGTATTTTAAAGCTGACTGAAGTAATTTTGTAAAAAGGTTCATCAATAAAGTTTTATGACAACAATCCGGTTTCTTTTGGGCCCCCCCCCCCTCGTACTATAAAGTCCTGCCCCGTGGCGTAGTGGGCTAGAGCGTGTACTTTGCTTCCCTGCGTCCGGGATCGATCCCACCTGGGGGTGTAGAATTTAAGTCCCAGGTATAGGACCGGTACCCACTCAGCATCGTGAGTAAATTCAGGAGTTAAGCTAGGTAGCGAACCTTGGTCTAAAAATCCAAGTTTCCGTCCGAAGGTGCCCAGATGCTGACCACATCTCCTCCCCGCCATGAGTCACGTTTATAAGCAGAGAAAACTTGTATGCATATGTATGTGTGTATGCATTATTAAATTTTAAGATTAATAACTTTGTAATGAGCAATATTCGCATGTTAAAATCAACTACAAAATAAGAAGAGTGATTTGGGATTTTTCTGGGAATTATAAGTCATTAAAGTAGTTAGAAATACGAATAAACATGGGTTGAGGCAATACGGTTATCCTGCTGAATTGGTGTTGCCAGTTCCACGACAAGCGGGCGACAGAGATGGAAGATCTATCAGTCTTTGTCTCAACCTAGCAAGTATCATACAGATGCTGAGATGTACAGTGATACAGACAATAAGAACAACAACAAGAAGAAGATAAAAAGAGGAGGAAGAAAAGAATATGAGGGAGAAGGAAGAGAGAGAACTAGAAAAAGAAGAAGTAATACGCAGTAGAAACTGCAGAAGAAACAGGAAAAGTAGGGGAAAAAGGAGCAGGAGGAGAGGGGGAAGTAGAAGGATAAAGAGAAGAAGAAAAAGGAGAATGGAGAAGAAAATAAAGACGAAGGAGTTAAAGGAGGAGTAAAATGAGGAGAAGACAAGTAAAAGTTAGTAGGATGAGTAGAACAAGCAGAAGAAGAGGAGGACGAGGAAGAAAATTGAGGAGTGAAACAAAAAGAAGAGAAGGAGAAGAATGTAGAAGAAAAAGGAGAGGAAAAGAAAGAAGAAAGAAAGAGGAGAAGGGTAGAAGAAGGAAAAGGAGTAAAAGAAAAAGAAGAGGAAGAAAAAGAGGGAGGAGAAAAACAAGGAAAAGAGTAGGAGAATTAGGAAAAATGGAAAGGAATAGGAAGAAGAAAGAGAGAGACGGAGAAGAAGAAATAGAAGAGGAGATAAAAGAGGAGCGAGAAGGAGAAAAAGGAAGAGGAGGAGAAAGAAAAAAGAAGGAAGAAGAAAGAAGAAAGAAGAAGAAAAAGAAAGAAGGAAAGAAAGAGTAGCCGGTAGGCATTTAACGAACACCAAGGACTCGTGTGGGAAAGGCAAGAAGACTGCAGCAAGTGATCCGTGGCACAGCAAGGAAATTACTTTGCACATTCCAGCGTGGTCAGTGGCGGCCGGTGAGTAATGTCCACTGGTCACATTAATCGTCAGCGCCACAATACAGTTACTTACAAATTGGATTGTGACAATAATTTTACCCACCCTACCTCAGAGCAGGAAGTTAAAAATGTATTTTACTGCCTGCCAAATAGGCTCTCTCCTAGCGAGCCAGTTTCTTAGTTAAAGTCGCAAAATTGTTCATGATATTCTTTTATTTTAAATATATTTTACCTTTTTCTCTATGTACATACATTGTGTATTGTATTGCATCCAAAATGTATTACGAGACTTCTGAAAATACATGTTTTGACACTGTCTCAATCTAAAATAAAATTTGTATAAATTCCAGAGTTAGTATTTAACGTTAAAACTTCCAGGAGTGCAACATTTAGATTTAAAAGAATATATTCTATCCCAAAACACCTTTAGGTGAAAAGATTTTCCAAAATTGCGATTTTCTCAAAGTAGAACTAACGATGTTTAATATACTACGAGAGGTTTTTACACATTTTCATGTCAAATGAAATATATTTTTTGTATTCTTTGATAATGTGTTCAGAGATCGTCTTCATTCTAAAAGACCTTTACATAAATGATAAACCGCAAGAGATAGACCACATCTTACTACAGAAAGTTGTAGATCTTAAGACACAATTTGTTATATACATTTTTGTGGGATTTAAACCTTTTCGAAATGTTTCTTGTTTTGGGTATGTATTTCCAAATATATTAGTTTTTCCTTTCTGATCACAAGGATCACTAAAGAGAATAGAATTTCAAAGCCAGCACATAAGGACCACATCTTTAAATATACGATCTGCGTTCAAGTTATAACACCTTTTTTGTTCAGGAATGGGACCAGATAGAACTTCTGGTTTCTTTAAATACACGTGGACTCTTTGTGAATGCGTGACAGATGCCAGCACTGTGTGCACAGAACTGTAGTGGCAGTAACGAGAGTTAGGACTGTTTTTTATACTTAAAATGCCGACGTTTTCAGTGCAAGAAAAGCATGTAATCATTCATTTACTCCATTTTCGTGCTATTGAAATTCATCGCCAGTTGAGTGAGGCATGTGGTGATGGTAAAATTCAAGAGATTTAACTTGGCCCCTGGTTTGCAGAAAGAGAAAGAAATACGCACTCGCCATCTCTTTCTAACCCACCCCTCTTTTATGGCCAGCCAGGCAGGGCAGACACATCAGTGGCGGATGATCCTTCTTCGACTGTTCTGCAACAAAGTCTGGCCACCATCAGAAACTTTCCCCCGTGTGAGCTCTTTACAAACCTAAATTTCATTTGATGCAGTACTTTTCGCAAGCTCCATAAACTCCCGTTGAACATTTTTTTCTTTCCTTTTAGAACTTTATGTCTTCCAAGCTGGGCCAAAACTCAGTCCGATAAAGTGAATAAATAGGCTGTCTTATTGCAGCGACACAGAAAGAGTCTATTGCTGTTTTTCTGGGTTTTGCATTCGGACGTTTTTTTACCAGCAGTCTGTATAAAATAGCCAGTTACTTGCAGTTTGTTCTTTAAGTATTCTTTTCACAGTACTAGATGAAGCACCTGTAGCTGCAGCAGTTCTTTGAATTATGCTTGACACATATATTAGCCTTCCGCATTTTAGGGCCCCGCATTCGTCTGTAAAAATGTATGAACCTTAATCACAAATTCCCTACCATCTGATGTTTTTCCTTTTCCTCCCACACCTCCTAGAACTAACGCAGACACCAGCACTATTCCCAGCAGTATGTTTAAAATAAGCACAAAATTTTCAACTTATAAAAAGTTTTGTCACGTTTCCTACACGTTAACAACCGATACTTCACTTGCAACAACACTTGCTTACTCTCATACCACAGTATGTAATTAGGGAATACAATAAGGCTTTAAAAGTGACTGACCATTTCAAGGAATGAAACCCAGCGCCCGTGCTAGACAAGGATAGTGTAAAAAGTGACAGGTTAAATCTCGTGCATTATACCATGGATGTGTCTAATGTACGTTCCTGGCCGCGCCGTGGCTCAGTGGTTGGACCGCATGGCTCTCACCAAGGCAGCCCGGGTTCGATCCTAGGCGACCGCGAAGTGAGATATTTGCTGGACAACACGGCGCTGGGGCGGGTTTTCTCCAGGACCTCCGATTTCCCCCACAATCTCATTCCACACGTGCTCCATCTTCATCTCATGTATCATCAGCGTCACCGCCTGCGGTGCCGTATGTAGTAAAAGTGGGCGTTAAACACTACACTACCAATACCACTATGTACGTTCCTGGATGCGACAGTTCAATGAAGGCAGAACATCGTGTGACAGCACATCAAGACAGTCACGGCCTCGCATCAGCCGATTGACGACATGATCCAGCGAGTGGAGAACGTTGTTTTGGAGGATCGCTGATTGAGCATTCTCAGATCTTCATGCAGGATTGTGTGCACAGATTCCACGGAAATGCCAATTTTGGAGGCGATGTCTGCAACTCTCTTGGTTTGTTGTCACACGATGTTCTGCCTTCATTGAACTGTCGCACCCAGGAACGCATATTAGACACATACATGGTACCATCACCACATGCCTCACTCAACTGACTATGAATGTCAATACGTGTCATTCCACGAAAATGGAGATAACGAATGATTACACGCTGTTCTTGCATTGAAAACGTCGCCATTTTAAGTATAAAAAGCAGTCCTAACTTCGTCGCTGTCACTAGGGTTCTGTGCACTCTACAGTACTACCATCTCTGCCACGCATTCACAGAGAGTCCACATGTATTTAAAAAAAAACCATAAGTTTCTATCTGGTCCCAGTCCTCTAAAAAAGAAAGAAATTACGGGGGCTGTTCAATAAAGAATGATCACAACAATTTTTTGACAACTTACCTTTACTCATCCTCATAATTTTGATAGTCCTTCTCTAAATAGTATCCCATGAATGCGATGCACTTGTCCCAGCGTTTCTGCCAGTCTTCAAAGACATGCTGGAAACCATTTTTGAGAGGTCCTTCAAAATCGCCTCCGCAGCCTTCACCACTACTTCTGATGATGGATAATGCCTCCCACGAAGGCGTTTCTTCAAGTTAGAGAATAGAAGAAAGTAACATGGGGCTAAATCCGAACTATAGGGAGGTTGAGGTATGCACTTCACGTTGATTTTTGCAAGATATTCAGCAACAACATTGGCAATATGCAGCCGCGCACTATCGTGGTGCAGCATCCAGCCTGCTTCACGGAAATGTGTTCCTTTTACGCCTGATATGGACTTGCAATGTATTCAGGACATCCCTGTAGTATTGTCCAGTTACTGATGTGTGTGCAGGTACAACATGCTGATAAACCATTCCATGAATATCAAAGAATGAGATGACCATAACTTTCCCAGCAGAAGCAACCACTTTTGCTTTTTGGGGGTTGGTGATGAAGGAGGTTTCCACACTGAGCTTTGTTGTTTGCTCTCAGGATCAAAATGATGTAGCCAAGTTTCATCAGCATTGATTACGTTTGAAAGAAACTCCGGATCTTCCTCTAACCTCAACTTTAACTGCGTGTTACCTCCATTGCAGCAACAGGCAATACTGAACATGTCTGAAATTGCCTCGTTCTCACAGGCGGGAACCAGAAGTACCATCAATGAAACTACTACGGCGTGTTTGTTTCACATTAAGCTAACAGAATATAATAAGATTGAATTTTAGTGCGAGAAATTATGACCATAAAAATTATGATCATTCTTTATTGAACAGCCTCGTGGGCGTTATAACTTGAACGCAGCTGGTATAAGTATCGCAGCATCCTCCTGTTCGCGTTGAACGTACAAAATTATGCGAATCTTCATCTCGATTAACATGAAGTAGATAAAGGAGTAAATATGATTTGTAAGTAGGTGACGCAGGTTGTGAAACAGGCTGTGTAGGAGCAATAGACGTATAAATCTTGCCACGACCAGTACAATGGTGTTTATGTGAATCCTGTACTACCACCATTAAAGTGTGTTTTATTTTGCGGTGGCGTCATGTGGTGGTACCTCGAGCTGTTGTTCATCATTTCAAGAAACAGGTTGGCACCCCAGCGCTGTAGTCGTTCTTGAACGGTCTATAATTCAAATCCTGTCTCGAGTTAAGACCATCATTCACTTTTCAATGAGTCGGTCATTTGCCTTCTCTTGCTATAAAGTGTTGCGTATTTACTGTTCCAAATATCCAAACGGTTCAGCTGGCTGCAGGGTCCTTACCTTCCTTTATCTACTTGCTCCAACAAAGGGTTCATAAGAGAACCTCTGTAATGGTAGCATGTCCACCTCACGTTCAAGAGGTCCTGACCTCAAATCTCTTTCAGGGCGAGTTACCTGGATAAGGTCTTTTCCGAGGTTTCCCCTTATTCTGAAAGATGAATATTTGGTAGCTCTAAGCTCTATGTACCCTGTACTCATTTGAACATTATTTCATTTATCGCCCGAAATCACTTAACGTTGGAGGTTTTCTCTTATTCTGAAACATGAATGTCTGCTAACTCTAAGCTCTACGTACCCTGTACTCATTTGAACGTCATTTCATTCATCGTCCGATTTCACTTAAAGTTGAAGGTTTTCCCTTATCCTGAAACATGAATGTCTGCTAACTCTAAGCTCTACGTACCCTGTACTCATTTGAACATCATTTCATTCATCGTCCGATTTCACTTAACGTTGGAGGTTTCCCCTTATCCTGAAACATGAATGTCTGCTAACTCTAAGCTCTACGTACCCTGTACTCATTTGAACATCATTTCATTCATCGTCCGATTTCACTTAACGTTGGAGGTTTCCCCTTATCCTGAAACATGAATGTCTGCTAACTGTAAGCTCTACGTACCCTGTACTCATTTGAACATCATTTCATTCATCGTCCGATATCACTTAACGTTGGAGGTTTTCCCTTATTCTGAAACATGAATGTCTGCTAACTCTAAGCTCTACGTACCCTGTACTCATTTGAACGTCATTTCATTCATCGTCCGATTTCACTTAAAGTTGAAGGTTTTCCCTTATTCTGAAACATGAATGTCTGATAACTCTAAGCTCTACGTACCCTGTACTCATTTGAACGTCATTTCATTCATCGTCCGATTTCACTTAAAGTTGAAGGTTTTCCCTTATTCTGAAACATGAATGTCTGCTAACTCTAAGCTCTACGTACCCTGTACTCATTTGAACGTCATTTCATTCATCGTCCGATTTCACTTAAAGTTGAAGGTTTTCCCTTATCCTGAAACATGAATGTCTGCTAACTCTAAGCTCTACGTACCCTGTACTCATTTGAACGTCATTTCATTCATCGTCCGATATCACTTAACGTTGGAGGTTTTCCCTTATTCTGAAACATGAATGTCTGCTAACTCTAAGCTCTACGTACCCTGTACTCATTTGAACATCATTTCATTCAGCGTACGATATGACAAGATTGTAGGTTTTCCCTTATCCCTAACTCTAAGCTCTATGTACCCTGTAGTCATTTGAACATCATTTCATTCATCGTCTGATATCACTTAACGTTGGAGGTTTTCCTTTACCCTGAAAGATGACGGTCTGGTAACTCTAAGCTCTATGTACTCTACACTCATTTGAACATCATTTCATTCATCGTCCGATATGACTTAACGTTGGAGGTTTTCCGTTATCCTGAGAGATGAATGTCTAGTAACTCTAAGCCCTATGTGCCCTGGACTCATTTGAACATCATTTCATTCATCGTCTGATATCACTTAAAGTTGGAGGTTTTCCCTTATACTGAAAGATGAATGTCTAGTAACTCTAAGCTCTATGTACCCTGTACTCATTTGAGCATCATTTCATTGATCGTCCGCTATCACTTAACGTTGGAGGTTTTCCCTTACCCTGAAAGATGACTGTCTGGTAACTCTAAGCTCTATGTACCCTGTACTCATTTGAGCATCATTTCATTCATCGTCCGATATGACTTAACGTTGGAGGTTTTTCCTTATCCTGAAAGGTGAATTGGCTGGCAGCTCTAAGCTCTATGTACCCTGTACTCATTTGAACATCATTTCATTCATCGTCTGATATCACTTAACGCTGTAGGTTTTCCCTTACCCTGAAAGATGACTGTCTGGTAATTCTAAGCTCTATGTACCCTGTACTCTTTTGAGCATCATTTCATCGATCATCCGATATCACTTAACGTTGGAGGTTTTTCCTTATCCTGAGAGGTGAATGGCTGGTAACCCTAAGCTCTATGTACCCTGTACTCATTTGAGCATCATTTCATCGATCATCCGATATCACTTAACGTTGGAGGTTTTTCCTTATCCTGAAAGATGAATGGCTGGTAACCCTAAGCTCTATGGACCCTGGGCTCATTTGAGCAGCATTTCACCCATCTATTCATTGTCCGATATGACTTAACGTTGGAGGACCTAAATTAAAAAAAATAACAATTGATGAAATTCTATCCTTGAAGATACCTCGGGAGGAAGGAATGATGTATATGGGGTATAAGAGTAGTAGACCTGGGGGAGAAACGACACAAAGGAGAGGGTTCCTTACAGGTATGGATTGAAGCACCTCGGTGGCAGCTCGTCTCCTCTCCTTCTCGGGTCTTGGAACGCTGAGACCTTCCTCGATCTGGAGTAGAAGGATGCACAGAGAAAAGTATCCTGGAGTGCAACGCCGAGACTCTCGCCAACACTTTGTACCCTGAAGCAGCCAACTAGGTTGAAAGGTGAGGTACAATGGAGCACAGGATATTTGGGATATGTAATTACTCTTACTAACGGGCCCCCCAAGTAAAACCCAGTTCAGGGAAGTCGGCTACAGGAATCGTACCTGTTTTCCCCGGTTTCTAACAGGAGGAAGGGGTGGAGTGGGAGAAGCTCCAGAGATCACAAGGTCGCAAGTCGCAGAAGTGCGGAAGTCACCAACACTGACAGTTCTTCATCCCAGTGCCGAGACACTCCGGGTCAGATGTTAACAGTTGTCGGTTTCCCACGTGAAGACGGCTACACACAACTCCTAGAATGTGCAAGCACCCACGCCATCTATTCTTACACCAAGAGCTTGGACACACATATCTGAAATATAAGGAATAAAGGGGAAATAAAATGTGTAGTGTTTAACACCCGCTTTTACTACATACCGCACCGCAGGCGGTGACACTGATGATACATGAAATGAAGATGGGGCACCGGTGGAATGAGATGGCGGGGGAAACCGGAGGTTCCGGAGAAAACTCGCCCCAGTGCTGTGTTGTCCACCACCAATCTCACTTTGCGGTCGCCTGGGATCAAACCCGGCCCGCCTTGGTGAGAGCTAAGCGGTCTAACCACTGAGCCACGGCGCGGCCGGAATTAAGGGGAATGACATACGAGTATGGTATACACAGGCAGCGTCGCTGACCTCGCTCTTGTACCAGGGAGTTACTGAGGTGTCCCCGATGGCGTCCGGCACCTCCATGTAGCTTTCCAGTAGGGCAAGACCTAAAGATTAACAAGGGCTCCCCCCCACCCCACGATCTGGTCCAAAAACACAAGACGGATGGAAGTGAATACGCTACTTACGCGCCAACCTCAAAGGGGAAGGCTACCAATTAACCTCGGTGGTGCCGCCTGGTGATCTAGCACACCTTCTACTAGCTATGCAGGCGAGTACGCAGGAATATATGGCTTCCCTCAACCACGTCCGGAGACGTACCCGATCTCCCACGGGTATCAGGAACCACTGCCCCATCGAGTCCAACCCAATCCGAACAACTCCCAATCAGGGAGAGGCTCGGAATTTCGGCCCAAGGTTCCTCTAGTGACGTCAGAGTTACCACGAGTGCTAGGGGTGTGCAGCGTCCTCACCACGGCAGCTGAAGGAGACGGGTCCCCCCCTACGGGGGAAGGGGAATGACAGAAAGAAAATTGTAATATAAAAATAAGTATCTCAACATTCGCTTAAGCGACAAGTGATGGCCACGAAAAACATAATCCAGAGTACACTGTCGGCAGGGATCGAACCGCGATACGCTGGCGCCAACCATGAAGGTGCTCATTATCGACTGAACGTGGGAAACAGAATGTGCAATGACAAGGTACAATTTGCCCGCCTCTACTGACCTTTCTAACGCACTTTAATTATTAGCTGCAGTTGTAATCTGAAAGCTGTTAGGTCATATTACTAGACGGTTTAACTTTCTCGGTGACCGACCGTTAGCTCCAAGCGAGGTCAGTTATGCTCTCTGTCTGTCGGTGTTAGCTTCAGGCAGACCGGCTTGTGTTGAAACACAATGCAGCTGCATACCTTCATTGTACCATAGTCATGCTGAAATTACAGGGCAACAACTTCTAAAAATATTATTTTTTAAACGTGATTATTAACTTGCTCTGTTCTGTATCTGTTTGTTCGTTATAAATTTGGCAATCGAATTTAAATTAACTTCAGGATGAGCTAGAGACATGAAACTTTAAAAGTAGCTCAGAACTGGATAATAATACAATATTAGCTCACTTTGAAGAAAATTCGTCCACACCAAAGCACCCTTTACGTGGGAAACGTTTGCAACTAATTACTGGATATGCTGGAGACTTTAAACTTTAAACATAACTCAGAACTGGATAATAATGCAATAAATACGTAAAATATGAAGCTATTAACAGTGAAGTAAACAAATATATACAAACATAAGAAATTGTAACTTAAACCTTCACTTATAAGAAATGATTATACTTTTCTTATAAATTGTCCGGGATCGCGATTTCATGTAAAACTTTTACACATCCTCAGCCGGAAACAACAAAGCTGTCGTCATCGTTACGAACGCTAGATGTTAATATGTTCTTGTTAGTACTACCAAAATCTGAAAATAAAACAAATTTAGAAACAGAATCGACTGCCGATATTTCAAAATTTATTTCATTACGCAATGTTTCCCCCCCCCCCCCCCCCAAACTATTAAATCTATCGGACCATTTAATTGTTTTAATAATTTAACTTCTACATTTATTTCATTGTTCCTAATAAACTCATTAACGATGTTTTATATTTATAAGATAAAGCCATAAAATTTACGTTAGAAACTGAAATTAATGGATTTCTTCCTTTTCTAGATCTAATGATAATAATAATAAATAATTATAATAAATTAAACTTTGGTATTTCTAGGAAGTCTACTCATATTGATAATTACGCAAAACATAAAAGTTTTAATCCGCTTTCCACATAAATTTGCTGTTTTCAATAGTTTGACTTATAGATTAATAAATATACCTCTAAATAAAGATGAATTTTAATAAAGAATATAAACATATTATTAATACTGCTTTAATTAATGGCTTTAATAAAGACTTTATAAATAAAAAATTGAAAAGTTTAATTATATATAAACTGTATAAAAGAAGATTATAATTTTAAAAAATTTGTTTACCAACCTTCGGTTAATAAACAGTTTCTAAAAATGGTTAAAGGGTTTTGTATAACTTTAGTTCCTCAAAATAAACATAGTATTAAAATGTATTGCATTTCTCTAAAAAATATAAAATTCCTAATAATAAAAGGTTTAGTATTTATCAGTTTAATTGTTTCGATTGTGATAAAATTTATATTGGAAAAAATTAATGTAATTTAGAAACCAGAACGAAAAAACATTTTCGTAACATTAAGTATGAACAAACTGATAAATCGGCCATAGCAGATCATCTTTGGTAATTTAACCATGAAATAATCCCGAAGTTAAATTATTAAAACAATTAAATGGTCCGATAGATTTAATAGTTCGGGAAAAGATATTTATTTTAAAAAACAAACATCGCGTAATGGATTTTGAAATACAGGCAGTCGATTCTGTTTTTAAATTTGTTTTATTTTCAGATGTTGGTAGTACTAACAAGAACATATTAACATCTAGCGTTCGTAACGATGACGACAGCTTTGTTGTTTCCGGCTGAAGATGTGTAAAAGTTTTAAAGTAATTATCATTTCTTATAAGATAAGTGAAGTTTTAAGTTACAAATTGTTATATTAATGCAATATTCCTCCACACCAAAGTACCCTTTACGTGGGAAACATTTTCAACTGATTTCTGGATATGTTGGAAACTTTAAACATAACTCAGAACTGGATGACTATACAGTATTAACTAACTTTTAAGAAAATTCCTCCGCTTCAAATTTCACTTCATATGGATTTCCTAGATAGTAGGAAGACTGTAGGAAATAGCGGAAAACTCACAAAAATATTCATATCATTTGTAGTGCGAAAAAATTATTAATAACTTATCAACTCTTCATGCATCAATTATCTCTACAGTGTTTACAGAAATTATTTTATAAGTTTTAGTCCATTTTAAATTAATGTTAAAATATATTTAAATTTTGGAGAAACGAGATACTTGTTTTCATCTGCGAATTTGATTTTTTGCTTTTTGCTGTATTTACGCTCCATATTTTCATTCAGCACATTTGGTTTTCTAATATTGACAATACTTACCCTTAAAAGAACGGCCACAGTCAATAGCCTAGTGTACGTTACTAGTTTAAATATTTCTATTACAACTGTTTTCGGTATATTTCATCACCGAAAATGGTAACTGCGTGTCAAAATGTTTTACCAATTATCTTTTACCTTTTAAAATGCTATTGAATAATTATATACTTAAAAGGCTCGGTTATATTTTAATTTTTATAATTATATTATTTTTATGAAATTGTACGATCTGGTATGCATAAGATCTAATTATGCCAAAAATGTGTATGGCCTATCGTTTTTCCTAGCATAGCTTCATTTTGGGTACTTATAAACTGTCATATGGGGTTCTTTATGACACTTTGTTAAAGATAAAATAAAATCGTTAGCTTGAGTGGTACCTCTGACGTTACTAGAGCAACCTCAGGTCGAACTGCCCAACCCCTCCCTTCGGGGAGTTCGGATTGGGTTGGACTCGAGTGGGCAGTGTGTTCCCTATACCCGTGGGAGATCAGGTACTTCCGGCCAGGCCTCAGCCACCCGGAAGGGGTAGAAGGTTGCCTAAAAAGTCCCGGGTACTAGCCTGCAGAGCTGTAATGATATATGCCTGCGAGATCTGGGGCAAGGCTGCAGATAGCTGGTTAGCATGGCTTCAACGTACAAAGAATAGAGGATTACGGTCTATATATTGTGGCTTTGTGGATTCGTAGAGTTAAAAGTCCGAGTTGCAGAAATTCAAAATGTTCTTTTTTCGCCGAAATACACTCTGTTCATCAGCGGAATTACATCACATACACAATCACAATCTACCAAGGTCGATGACCACAGCAAACAGCGTTCTGATTACATCTGTTTACAACATCAACTCTCGCTACAGCAGTTTACAACTGTTTACTCCTCCTCGCTGGCGTGTCACAATCTCTTATATACCTCATTCATAATTCGAGACTATTTTGTAACAATCGAGAAATCGAATTTTCTGTCACTAGATGAAACACAAACCTTCCAGACGTGAAACCCTATCTATGCCGGCAAGTCCTTTATCTCCACGCTATCTTTATTTGTTCCGGCGCTGTTCTTTATCCGGCGCTGTCAAGCCACTCCATCGCGATCGGGTTCGTGAAAATATTCTGTAGGTCGTTACTTTCCTACCAGGTTGCTTCACGAAGCCTCGGGTCTTCCATACGTGGAGGATGAAATTAGGCGTCGGGCATCAAAAGTCTACGCTACTTTACCCATACATAGAAGCGTCCTTGTTATATTATGACCCGACTAGACGCCGTTCCAGGCTGTTCCGGTTTACCCGCATGGCTTGTGGGCACCCGAGATAACCCAGAAGCTAATCCTAACAGCAGCTAAAGCTGAGCTCCACATAATTCTTCTAAGCTGTTTGGCATCAAAACTTTCAAACAAATCACAAATTTTAAAATTAGAACACCAGGCTGCAAGGTTCTGCATCCATTCCCACACCTGGGGTACATAAAATTGTAACCTCGAAAAAAATTTCTACCTCAAAACCCACAAAATCCCTAAAAGAAAAACCTTATCTGCGGTAAAACCCTTAACGGGTCGGCACGCAGCAAAAACCTTCAGCCAGCCAGCACCTCGGTCGGTGGGTCGGTCTGCATAGCTAGTAGAAGGTGTGCTAGATCACCAGGCGTCCCCACCGAGGTTTTCGGTAGTCTTACCTGAGGGGTTGACGCGCGTAAGTGGCGTCTCCACTTCCACCCCGTCTTGACGTTGTTGTCGATGGGGAGGGGGGACTTTTCAGGAAACCAGGTATTGTCGTAGGAAAGGGCCTCGGAGTTTTCCATCTCTCCCAGGTTGAAGAAGGCCAGGGACTTCGGACTTTTGGGTAGATCCTTTACAAATCAATGTAAAAAGACATATGACAAACAGATAATTGTCCGCCTTCATAGCGTAGATGGTACGAATTCGAATCTCGGTCAGGGTGAGTTACCTGGATAAGGTTTTTTTCATCCTGAAAGATGAATGTCGGGTAACTCTAAGCTCTAAGGAACCTGGGCTCATTTAAGTATCATTTCAGTCATTTCATTCATCGTCCGATATGACTTAACGTTGGAGGACGTAAATTACAACAAACAAGTAGAGAAATCCTAAATTAATTAAATCCAGAACAAAACCTTTAATATCTCTCCAATTAATGCAGATATACGATTGCAATTTTGTATATTATTTTTGTGTGACAAACATTTAAGACCATTCAAATGATATTATATTTATTTATTTATTTATTTGTACACTATCCATTACAAATTCAATACAATAAAATTTAACACAGTACATGCGGTATTGTACTCCCTGTACAAATACATGAAATTGCTGACACTAAGATTTACTCGATGACTCAGGTCCCCTGGTTTTCCTTTGGTTTTCCTCATCAGCTTGGTGTCATTTCTTCTTTACCTTCACTTCCTTTATCCTAATCCACTTTTCTCTTATTCTATATAAGAAATTTCTTATACGTCTATTTTTCTTTTCTCCCATCCCCGTTAGCATGCATAACGCCAATATCTCTTTACCCACACTGTCCCATTTCTTATCTCAAATTTTTTTTCCTGTAAATTGTTAACTCCTTACATTCTATCAGGTAATGAACAGTGCTCTCTTCATCTCCACAAAATTCACATATCCCTACCCAGTGGCGGCTGGTGGATTAAATTATTGGTGGTGCAGAAATGAAAAATAAAATACAGAGTAGTTGTGACTCCCTATTTATACAGAAATTATGCTCTACTCTCCTTAGACCTGGCGAATCTATCGATAACTTTTGCGGTGAAGCCGCTGATCTTCACAACAAACTCCCTCTCAATTGAAAGCATTGCTAATGCTGACAATCTGTTCTGTGACATTGTGTTCCTAAGGAAAGTTTTTACTCTTTTTAAAGTTGAGAAACAGCGTTCTGCTTCAGCGGTAGACATTGGCAGGAGTTTGACACTTTCCATGAATGTAGCACATAAATTGCTTCACCCAGGAATCATATCCTCCAAAGAGCAGGCATGGAAAACAGTATAAAGGGTTATTAACTTCACATCCACATAACCAGTCGTGCTTCTTGTACATGTCAGGGTTGAACTTCCTATTGAATGTTCTAGCTTTTGACTTAATCGTTTGAGTTACAGAAATGTTTAGCGTGGGCCTACCCATTCGTTTCACTTCAGATTTTTCTTCAGCACTCCGTTGCGAAAAGGGCTTTTCCAGTAAAGATTGCACGGTATTCATTCTATCAGAATTTTAAAAACATACAACAACACCTCACAATAAGCACTATAAATACAATGTTAGAATACTCAGTTTAACCTTAAAAAAAGCTTTCTCAAAGCTCTGCCAGCACGAAACCACACTACAGAACAAGCAAACACACAAAAGCTAAGCTTGAATGTCACGCTACAGCCGTTGCTAAGAGTAGGAGACGCTAGGTTTATAAGCCTCCATTTAAGCAATGCATAAGAAGCCACTCCCATCTCTTCAGCTTCCCGCAACCCCCTCAGAGAACCCACATTTTGGCGAAATCTCAGGTTAACACTTCGCTGCAAACCTGGCGGCTCCTGCATCTAACCTCTGTTTATTTCGACTTCTGTGGTCATGGACAGCTACAGACGATAAGCGTAATTGAAACATGTTTGTATATAAAACAATGCAAACAAATACAGCTTTAATGTGCAAAATGCTCCTGTTGTACATTCAAAATCAGTGGGTGTAGCGCAAACCTGCAACCTTATGGAGGAACCACCCCTGGTCCCTACCTCATTAGCTTCTCAACCCTTTTAGACATATATTCCTACTCTCATCCATACTATGCCTTCTCTTCCAATTTTGTCACATTGATCTATACATTTTTCCCTACCACATTCTGTCTTTAATTTCTTATAAAATTTCAAAGATTTCTTTTCTTCTATACTTTCCCATATCTCTTGCCTATCTATGTCTGGTAATCTAGTTCTCACTTCCTTCCAAAAAACCGCTATAATTTGTCTCCTCTGCTCTCCATAGATCTCCCATGCCTATCTTCGATACCGTTTTTTCCAATTCCGACCACAACTATTTGAGTTCTTAGTGGTTTTCAATTGCTTCATGCACAGATTCAATAATTCCTCTTTCTGCCCTTTAATACACTTATACCAGAATTTTCAATATTATCTATATTATTTGTATTACCTAGCTCTAGTAACATTCAAATGAAAATTGTGTGGTTTTGGGATTTTCATAGGTGCACTTTCCTTAAAACGAATGCTGAAGTGTGTTCGGAGAAATGAGGGAAATCCGACTTACGCCGTGATTTTCAAGTGTGATAGTTTGGAACTGATAACAAATAAGCTTGAGTTTGTAACATTGTACAATGTTTGGGAGAAAATGAAAAAAAAAAAAAAAAAAAGACAGATGGTGGCCAGTATGAGAAAAGAGAAGAAGGAAACGCCATCTATAAGTATTTCAGGACACTATCCAGAGACTGTTTTGACCCCAAATTAGGGAAGGGCCGGTCATAAGATATATTACATCCCCTCACATTCCAGGAAACCAAAAGGAACAATTTACAAAAGCAGTCCAACACAAGGTTAACTTGCAGAATCGAAGATTTATTGCTCGTGCGAAAGTGAAAACCCATTGCATTTCAAGCCACTATTGTGATTTGTAGCCACAATCTTTCTTTTCCTTCGACTAGGGGTCCATCACGTGGTTCGCTCTATTACTTATCCTAACTTCCAATTCTTATTCTTTATTCCCTACAAATGCTATACATTGGAACATAGTTTTACTTTGATTAAAGATCTGATATTTACAATTCACGTGACTTTTCCTACTCACTTTCATTTACTTCTCTGTTGCTTCTACAAAACATACTTGAAAAAAACTTATTTTTACTTTCTGTGCGATATGCACAATAGGCAGAGAAAGTATTGCATTCCACCCAGAAATTCGGTACCAGGATTTGTACATGTTTTGAAATCCGCACTTTTATTGAACTTCGTCACCTTCCAAAGATGCATACGCAAATTAAAAAAAAATGTGTGTGCTTAAGACAACACGACAGAAGTGAAAACTTAAAAACTATCCATTTAAAAATTATTCTTAAAAATATTTTAAAAAATTTAAGTTGACACAAAGAGGCCAGTTGCGAGCTTTACGCTAAGTGTGCTCGCAAATGAAAATACCCTGAAACAACTGAATGACGACGGACTTGCGACAGTGCGAAGAGGGTTAAACATAAAGGATGTCTAAAGGAATTAAAATCAAATCATATAATATACTGTTTTACAGGTATTTTATTTTTATATTAAATATATGCTATTTCAAAATCATTTTTCATATTTTGTTTCTTGCTGATACACATATTTCATTGCATTTTGTTTATAATAAAAATAAAAGTTCATACATATCTTATAACATAATTATATGATATTCATTTACTTATTGGCATATTTTTTTGAATATTCGGAAATATTTGGCTACGTATACATTTTACACGTGTTAGTACATATCCGTACATATACTCATTGCTCCATATTTTATTACACGTTCGCTACATATTTTCATACATATTTTATCACATGTCATATTCATTTCAAATATTTTGTCACAATTGATAGTGATATTAATGATTTTTCAATTGAATTCACTTTTTCAATTTTATAATTATTTTATATTCCAAAAAGAAAAGTACAGTATAATTTCAAAATAAAGAAGAAAATGATGGTACAATTTAACAAACAAGGATATGTGACTTTGCAGTATATAAATGTAAAACTAGAAGAACAAAAAATGATGACTGGAGTCATTTATTGCATATTAGACAATAAGTTTACTATCTTTTTAGTTTCTCGTCCTTCAGACACAGAAAGTATTGAATCGCCAAAAAATTCGACTTTGATTTTTTAATGTTTCGTGGAATTTCTTAGGGTGTATAATAAAAATAAATAAATAAGAAAATAATTGTGTATAAATTACTCTAGTGACTTTTGCCCTGAGTGGCCTTCATCTCCATCAACACACTCTAAAAATTAAATTATAGGTTTATGGTAACTAAAATAAGAAATAAATATTTTTGAATGAAATCTATTTTCTTAATATCCCCCCAAAACTACCTGGATGCATGTTGTTTATACGCTGTTGATTGTGAGAGAAAATCTACGGTGTATAGCGGTTATGGGACAACATAAGACTGAAATAACGAATAAGTGTGGGGGGAGGGGTTAGTTCGGATTGAGCCGACTCGAGACGACTTCACAGGAATAAGCGTCACATATTCCAGCGTGACGGCTCAGTTTAATTCACTACCCACAAATGCTAAAAACGGCTGCAGAAGTTTTCACTTCAAAAACCACGCAAACTGCCCTTAAAGTGAAAAATGTAATGTTTGGTTTTATGAAAAATAGATTTAAAGATTGTCATTAAAAATGTGTTTAAGGTATTTTCAATAACAAATGAAAGGATATCTTGATTTTTTCTGGGAATTTCCTCAGAAGTACTCTTCATTTTGCATAACTGGTAAACTGTAAGAGATATACACAATCTTACTAGATACACAAAAATGTAGATCTTGTTTAAAACACCCAGTTTAGGTCTAACAATATTTGTGTGGAGGCAGCC